>ML102869.1:0-25250 GCA_003697995.1 Taxidea taxus jeffersonii
AAAAAAAAAAAAAAGAATGAGTCTATGATTCTCCTGCACTAATTAACAACTAAAGAAGGACAAAATCGTGTTTACATTTTTTGGTAGGGAGAAGGGGGAGAACATATTGGCAAGTTCCTTTAGTTAGATACTGGAGAGTAGATTTTCTAATAAACAGTTAAATACACTGATTTGGAGCTCAGGAAAGAAGTATGGCTTTGAGGGAAAGATCAGTTCCATGGTAAAGATCATGGAGTTAGTTCCTGAAGTCATATCCTGGCACCAACAATCCATAATGCAATTTATGTAACCTCTCTGTGATTCAGAATCATCACACGTAATATGGGGATAATATGAATGATCACCTCATAGCATTAGGACAGTTAAATGATTTAAGGGATGTAAAGCACTTAAAACAGAACCTAGCACATAGTAAGTTTGGTGCACACATTAACTATTACTAGTATTAGTGATATAGATAGATAGATATCAGGACACAGAAAGTCATTTGATTATTGATGGTACTGTTAAGAATAAGGGTTAATGAAAAAAGGGATTATCCCAGGTATGGAGATTTAAGCAATTTATGAAATACTTGGCACTTCTGAGAGAGACTCAGAAAAAATATGGCAAAGAGAATGTTTAGAGAAGGGGCAAATATTCAAGTATCAAAAGCCTCAGGTTCTCGTGAAAGGTAAGTACTGAAATGCATTTGTAGGATTGGACAGCTATATGTATTCTCAGTTTTAGAACTACACATAATCTCCCATAAGAATTTGGATCACTTTTAATAATACCACAGAGCAGGGTACCCTTCAGATAGTTGAGTCTCTGAATTATACTTTATATCCAAATCATAGTCATATTCACATTCCTCAAAATAGTGTATGAAGATTAGTAGAAAATGGCGAATTTAAGTATAAAGGATATCTCCTAGAGATATTAAGGAATTATGTTAACCACTTTTCAATTCTGAAAGAAAAGAATTCACCTACAAAAGATAAGTGAACTATTTTCCTTAATCCAATTGCAAGATATTAAGAATCATTTACTAGCTGTCTTTGTGAAAGGTCAGTACTTAAGACTCCAGATACAGCACCTACACTCATTTCAGAGAATAAAGTAAAGTGATTATATTGCATCAGTGAAATGCATATGTATATCTACTGCTTTACTCTCTTCAAAATCTAGTTTAAGGTAAAAATGTTGTGTCAAAATTATAAATCTAATTACATGGAAATTTCCAGTAAAAGGATCAATTATGTCCTGTGAATAAGCTGTGTGAAATCTCCTAAAAGATATCCTCATTAATTGGTCATTTCTAATTTAAGATAAAAAGAACATTTTTAAATTTTGTTTAAGTTTTTATTTAAATTCCAGTTAGTTAACATACAGTGTAATAATAGTTTCTGTTATACAATATAGTGATTCAACACTTTGTTACAATATCCAGAGCTCATCACAAGTGCCCTTCTTAATCTCCATCACCTGTTTAATCCATTTCTCCACCGACCTCCCCTGTGGTGACCATCAGTTCTCGACATCACCAGTCTGTTTCTTGGTTTACATGTTTTTTGCTTTTTGGTTTATTTTCCCTTTGCTCATTTGTTTTGTATCTTAAATTCCACATGAGTGAAATCATATGGTATTTTTCTTTCCTAGACTTTTTTCACTTAGAATAATACTCTCAGCTTCTCCCTCTGCCTGCCACTCCCCCTGCTTGTGCTCTCTTTCTCTTTCTCCCTCTCTCTCTGACAAATAAATAAATATTTTTTAAAAAAGAAATGCAAAATCCAGGCATCAGTAGGATCGGTTCCTGTGGAGGAATTGCAGGAGATGCTGTCTCATGGCTCTCTTCTAGTTTATGGTGATTGCTGGAAATACTTAGTGCTCCTTAGTTTGTAGAAGTATCACGTCAGTCTCTGTCTCCACCAACACACGGCATTGCCCTTCTTGCATGTCTGTGCCTCTTCTCCTCTACTTATAACTGTCATATCGGATTAGAGATCAACCTAATCCAATATGACTTCATCTTAACCTGATTACATCTGCAAAGACCCTACTTTCAAATAATGTCACAATCACATGAACTGGGGACGAGGACTTGAGCAAAAGATTGGGAGGGACACAGCTTACCCACAACACTCAGTTTGTCATATTCTAACCATCCCATGATTTGAAGCTGAAGGACATACTGAATGTGAATGTGCAAGCCCTATGTTGAAAGAGATGGAACAAGAAGTTTGTGTTACCATATGCTATGTTATATTGTTATATCATGCTATGTTTGCATAGTACTATATTATATTGTTAGGTTACATTTTATTTTAAATTTTTCCCACTATCTCTCTTGAAGCAGCTGGCTTGACAGAACAATAGAATGGACTTTTGAAGACTCAGTTACGGTGCCCATTAGGTGACAATACCTTGCAAGGCTGGGACATTATTCTCCATCAGGCTGGGGATGCTTTGTATTGGCACCCAATCCATGTTATTTCTCTGATAGCCAAGCTTCACAGGTCCAAGAATCAAGAAGTAGAAATGGAAGCAGTACCATTCAACTTTATCACTAGTAAAAAAATTTTTGTTCCCATACTTAGCTCTGCTGGGCTGGATGTCTTAGTTCCAGAGGGAATAAATTTGTAGCAGGGGGTAAATGATTCCACTAAACTAAAATATAAGACTGCCACCTAATCACATTGGCTTATGTCTTATGTCTCTGGATCAACAGGCTAAAAGGGGCATTCTTTGGGCTGGGTGATTGATTCTGACTACCGAGGAGCAATGGACTGTTGCTCCCCAGTGGAGGAAAGGAAGAATATATGTGGAATACAGAAGATTCCTTAGGGTGTCTCTTAATATTACTGCAACCTGTATAAAGGTAAGTGAAAAACTAAAACCGCCCAATCCAAGCTTAGGAGCTTGCTGAAAGCTAAGGGAATTGGAATGAGAAGCTGAAGAAGTAATTATAAATACCAGCTACAATCACGTGACCAGTTACAGAAACAAAAACTGTAATTGGCATGAGTATTTCCTCCTTGTTTTTCACTCCTTATTTTGCAATGAATACACCTGTGTATGTGTATATCTATCTATATCTTCATTTCCTTTCCTCTCTTATTTCCTCATTATGTAACATAAGATGTATTACTTTTATATCACAGTATCTCAGTACTGTTACTTTTACAACAGGGCACTTAAGTAATGGGGTATTAAGGAGAAGGATAAACATCACTTGGAAACTTTACTTCTTCTGGGGAAAGGATTGTGCATTTTTGGTTGTACACAGGATAGCTGTATCATGTTATCATGAATTATGGCTTTGTTATTGCTTTTATTTGAAGACTCAGTATTGCTTAGAGGTATATGGATGCCATGTTGACAAAGGGTCGACTTGTAATAGTTAATTTTTTGTGTCGACTTGATTGGCCATGGGATGTCCAGATAAAGCATTGTTTCTGGGTGTGCAAGTAAAAGTGTTTCTGGATGAGACTAGTTTTTGAATTGGTGAATTCAGTAAAGTAGATTGTCCTCACCCATGTGTGTGGGCATCATCTAATCTGTTAGGGCCTGAATAAAAAAAAAAAAAAAATTAAAAAAAAAAAAGGTGGAAAGCTAGGACATCCCACCTCATCTTCTCCTTCCTTTTGACTGGGATTTACACTACTGGCTCCCCTGGCCCTCAGGCCTTTGGACTCAGACTGAATTATACTGAGTTTCTTGGGTTCCCAGCTTTCAAATGACAGATTGTGGGGCTTCTTGGTGTTCATAATTGTGTGAATCAATTCCTGGTCTCAGGATGTGTTTCTAGGGGAATGCAAATTAAAATAGAACACAATAAAGGAGATGGTCAATGCTATCTTTAGGGAGTTAGGACCAGCTTAAACTTCAGGAATCACATATCTTAAAGATAAGCCACAGCCCCTGCTGGGCATTCTAGTGGGTTTCTCACTATTCATATTTCAGTGGTCACTCAGAAAGAGATCACTGTAGAGGATTTGGATCTATAGTGAATAAGCTTCAAAAGGCATACTGGTGTCATCAGATGGATAATCAGATGGAAAAGGCAAGGCATAGGAGCTCGGTGAACAGTCCCGATTCTTTAACTAAAATACAGCTCATAATAGAGAAATATAAGAAAGTGTATAGTTGACAACTCATGGTCAACTAACAGATAGAAAAGCCAATCTAATTTCTCTGGCCAGCACTATGAAGTAAGATATTTAAATCAAAGGATGAATTATGCACAATAACACCCTAACATGAATCAAATTGGTCATTTTTCCTATTCTTGCTTTGGCACATTTAAGAACTGCCTAAATTCCCCTAGCCAGCCACTATCAGATAAAAAAACTATTAGAAATTGAACACCATTCTTAATAAAGTTCAAATTCCTAATTTTTTAAAGAAATATATTTTAGGGGTAATCTGATTTGAACAAAACTATTTAAGTCATTAAATATTCAAAATACTTTGAAATATTCATAATACATTTGTTTTAACTTCCATCATGGTGTCCATACTTCATACTGATCTAGATAGTGTATATTGAAATTCTATGGGGATGAAACTTGACACAGGAGAGGAAAAATGAACATTTTTAATAAAATACATGAAATCAAAGAAATTAGATATTGAAAAGAATTCATGGGCCATTCTTGCTATATCTTCTTAAGGTCATAGAACAAACTATGAAGCTTCAAAAACATAATAAATTTTATGTCATGTAAACAATTATGAAAAACAACTTCTTGAGTTGAAACTAGAGCTACCCTACGACCCAGCAATTGCACTACTAGATATTTACCCTAAAGATACAAATGTAGTGATCCAAAGGGGCACATGCACCCAAATGTTTATACTAGCAATGTCCACAATAGCCAAACTATGGAAGGAATCTAGATGTCCATCAACAGATGAATGGATAAAAAAAAGTGGTCTATATATACAATGGAATACTATGCAGCCATCAAAAGAAATGAAATCTTGCCATTTGCGACCACGTGGATGGAAGTAGAGGGTTATGCTAAGCGAAATAAGTCAATCAGAGAAAGACAATTATCATATTAGATCTCTGATATGAGGAATTTGAGAGGCAGGGTGGGGGGAAATGAGGGGTGGGGAGGGAAAATATGAAACAAGATATGTTCAGGAGGGAGACAAACCGTGAGAGACTCTTAATCTCAGGAAACAAATGAAGGGTTGCTGGGGGGTGGGGGAAACGGATAGGATGGCTGTTATGGACATTGGGGATGGTATGTGCTAGGGGGAGTGCTGTGAAATGTCTAAGCCTGATGATTCACAGACCTGTACCCCTGGGGCAAATAATACATTATATGTTAATAAAATTAAAAAATATATTTTTGGTAGAGTTTAAGAGATAAGAAAGCTCAGAACATGATTTAAGTATAGTGTAGCAATATTTACATTTAGAGCCTCTATTGGAAAGACATTTCCAGACACAGATTTAGAGTATAATGAGGTTGCCCAAGGCAAACTGTGTGGGATTTATTAGCATATATAGCAAATTATTCTACATAGATAATTTTAATAAAATGTTTTATTCTCCAAATGCTATTTTTCATATGTAGAACATTTTTATCTCCAAAAAGCTTAAGAACTTCATTGTTGCTAGAAAATGTTGGTGTAAGAATATTATAGCAGGATTAACATGCTTTCCAGCTTGTAGTTCACTGTTTAAATCATATTAAAATATTATTTATCAGCTAATACGAGATGAAGGGGGGATTAGTATAAGTATAATATTATTTTAAAGACAAGATGTAGGAAAACAAGAGCTAAATAAATGTCTTAGTGGTATAACAGACTTAAGAATTCATCATATAGTTTTGAAACTTAAATAAGATACAAATATTAGTTAACTATAATAATATTAGGGTTGTATTTTTGTTTTGTTTTGTTTGTTTTTGTTTTCATTTTTGTTTGTAAATGGAAGTTATCAAACATTTTATTCCAAGGGTATAATATGTAATGTTCTCCGTAATGGCATTAGACGATAAACACTGTGTGCTCACTTTCCTTGTCCTAATCTAAGCCTCAGGGAAACAACCTTTCCTTGAAACAAAGGCTTCTTCTGATAGAGTCACAAAGACATTGTCTCTGTGTTAAAGAAAAGAAACATATGCCCAGGTACAGGAAGAGAATACAGAGCTAGAGACTTAGCATCAAAGAATATGATAAACAGCATTCCATCAAGTTGAAGGGACACGCAGAGCAGAGCAGCGGGTTTGGATTTGAGTCAACAGGCAACAGATTATAGGAACACAAAAGAGGCAGCCTTAGACTTCAAAACGAGGTTGCCCACAGACAATAACAAAGTATTTTGGGTACAAAGGTCTTTAAAAAATACAAAACATGTACAAAGCTTAAATTGGTTAAAAGTCTAATTGTAAACCAACGATTTTGAAAATTCCAATAGCTTCCCAAGTACTATACTGAATACATCACAAATGCATGGGGGGCCGTTAGATTATTATAGTTATTTAAACATGGGAAGGAAAAAATAACAGGGAGTGTTAATGCTTCTACTTCTGCTTCTATGATTTAGTGAGTTCTCTTTCACTATGATTCTACAACTCAAAAAAAAAAAAAAAATCATAAAATTCTGACCTTGAAGTTAGGTTAACTTATTTGATTTCTTCCCAAAGCATACAACTTGGGAAGATCAAAATTTTAGTTAAATATTCTGTTTTTGTGAGCAAGTAGTCAGGGAAATCTTCAAATTGTCTTATAGTTTGTCCTTTGCCCTGGGTGAAGGCTGATTAATCACATGAGACAGATAGGATTTACAGCTAGGATATTTCAAAAGTGGTATAAGTGATTCTATGAGGGTCTCTTTGCAGAGAGGGGACTCTTTACATAGATATAGCTGCTCACAGCCTTGAACAAGTTCTTTTTGAGAAGAAAAACCCTTTATATACAGTGAAGTACTAATGAGAACTCTTTCCCTTTTATTCAGCACCTTATGGTATTATAGAATTGCCTGGCACCTTCAACAATTATTTGTTATTGCTTTTGTTGTTCAATGAAAAACATCACATGTGCAAGAAGAAGTTCATTCATTCACTGGAAAAACATTTAGTGTGTTTTTATTATGTATTAGATTCCATGGTGGTCCCAAATATATACCAAATCTCTACATGAAACATAATTGTCCAGTATCCAAATTTTGATAAATTCTAATTACCATTCCTGTTTTTCAGCAAAATACATTTTTGGTATTGAATTAATCAAGTGTTTTGAAAATGCCAAAGAGTACATTTTGACAAAGTGTTAAATAATGATGTCTCCATTTGATTTAGACAACACATAGCAAATCTGTGAGATACAGATGCAGGGTTTAAAACAGACATGGCATCATCAGAAAAGCTAGAATTGCTCTGAGTCCTCCCCTCCCCTCACAAGCATAGGGTTCCTTGACATTGTGCTCTGATGCACTTTAGAATAAAGATGGAAATGGTATGTAGAAAAGGCAAAATCACAGAAAGAGTTATTAAAAAAATCAGTAATTACATTTGTGGGAATTTGATAAATATGCCAATAAAAGGCAGATATTGAAAAAATTGATAAAATAATATGATCCAACTTTGTACTAACAGCAAGTGATACATACTGGGTTCAAATATATAAACAAGTGGAAAGTCCAAGAACGGAAGGTAAGATACCATGCAAACAGAAACAAGAGAGTTGAGTTGACTATCCTAACATCAGACGAAAAAATATTCAAGACAAAAATGTGTTATCAAAGACCAAAAAAGACACTTCATTATTAAAGAGTCAAAACATCAAGAACACAGAGCAATTATAAACCTCTATGGATCTAAAAACGACATCCCACAAACCATAAAACAGACATTGATGGATTTAAAGGGAGAAATAAACAATTCATAAACAAAGGGTAGAGACTTCAATACCTCACTTCTGATGAGGGATAGAACAACTAGACAGAAAATCAACAAGAGAAGAGAAGATGTGAACAATCCTGTTGACCAACAGGACATAACACACACACAAGACCCCAATGAACAGCAGAATACACATTTCTCTCAAGTGCACAAAACCCACTTTCCATGATAGACCATATATTAACCCATAAGACAAGCCTCAATAAATATACAAAGACTGAAATCGAAGTGTGTTCTTTGATCATAACAAAGGGTAATTAGAAATCAATTAAAGAAGAAAATTTGAGAAACTTGCAAATATATACAAATTAAACAACACACTGTTAAATACTTAATGGGCTAAAGAAGAAATCACAAATAAAGAAATGACTCGTTACTAAAATAACTTGAGAAATAGAAGAAGCGCTGTTGCTTCAAACAGAAAAAGAAAAGATTTTAAGGTAAAACTATATGAAACTGTATGTCAACAATTTATATAGTCCAATGAAACTGACAAATTTCAAAGAAGACACAAATTACTGAAACCAAAATCAAATAAATAGAAAATCTGAATATACCTATAACAAGTAAAGAGGTTGAATTAGTAATTCAAACACCCCCAACTTGCAAACCTAAAACCGCTCTATAGAGTCTGTTGATTCAATATGTAGTATTTTTAAAAGATTTTATTTATTTATTTGTCACAGATAGAAAGAGAGAGGGAGAGAGCACAAGCAGGGGGAGCAGCAAGCAGAGAGAGAAGCAGGCTCCCTCCTGAACCAGGAGCCCAGTGTGTGACTCACTCCCAGGACTTTGGGATCATGACCTGAGCCAAAGGCAGATGCTTAACCCACCAAGCCACCTAGATGTTCCAAAAATATAGTATTTTTAATACCATATTGTAGATATGAAAGTTGTTAAGAGACTAGCTCTTTTTTTTTTTCTTAAAGATTTTATTTATTTGACAGACAGAGATCACAAGTAGGCAGAGAGGCAGGCAGAGAGGAGGAAGCAGGCTTCCTGCTGAGCAGAGAGCCTGACGTGGGGCTCGATCCCAGGATCCTGAGATCATGACCTGAGCCGAAGGCAGAGGCTTAACCCAATGAGCCACACAAGTGCCCCAAGAGAGTAGCTCTTAAAAGTAATCATCATAAGGAACAAAATTTGAAACTATGTGAGGTGATGGATACTAACTAAACTTAGCACAGTGATCATTTCACAATATTTATATATACCAAATAATTATGTTGTACACTTTAAACTTATACAATGTTAAATATCAATTACATAAAAATAAAATTGGTGGGGGGAATCTACTAATTATGAATTAATTAATGAATTAAAGTGGGAGGGAAACTTTGCACAAAGAAAAATCCAGAACCAGATAGCTTCACTTGTAAATTCTACCAAATATGTAAGTATGATAAATCTTCCATAAACTCTTCTGAATAGTAGAAAGGTTAACATTTTCTAACTCATTCTATGAGGCTAATTTTACCAAATACCAAAATAAGACAAACACACGAGAAGAAAAGAAAGCTACAGACCAAAATCCCTTATGAATACATACACGAAAATACTCAAGATGCCATTAGACAGAATCCTGCAACATATAAGAAAATTACATACCATGACCAAATAGTATTTATTCCAGGAATACAAGGCTGATTCCATGTACAAAATCAATCAATATAATACATTCAACCCATATAGTAAAAAAAGAAACACATGAACATCTCACTAAATACATAAGAAACACTTCACAGAATCTAAACTTTTCATGAAAAAACCACTCAACAAACTAAGACTCGAGGGGCACACTCTCAACCTATTCAACCTATGAAAAACCCACAACCTTTCAAACTCATCAAACTTAATGGTGAAAGAATGAAAACTATCCTCCTAAAATCAGGGAGATATCAGGCAAAGATATCTACTCTAACCACTTCTACTTATTTTGTACACTGTATCTAGAGGTTCCAGTTGGGAAAAATAAGCAAGAAAAAGAAGAATATCCAGATTGGAAAGAAGTAAAACTATATTGACTGTATTTCTATAAACTAATAACAAACAATCCAAAAATGAAATTAGGGAGACAACTATATTAACAATAACTTCAAAAAAGTACTTAGGAATAAATTTCACAAAAGAAATACAAGACTTTATGCTTGACAAACATAAAACATTGCTAAAATAATTTTTTTAAAAACTCAAGAAATACATAAACATTCTATATGTTGGAAATTTACTATTCCTAAATTGGAAATACTTCTGACACTGATGTACATATTCAATTTAATCCCTATAAAAATTCAAGCTTGCTTATTTTGCAGAAATTGAAAAACTGATCCAAAATTCATAGGGAAATGTAAGACTTTGAGGTAAACCAAAAAAATATTCTACTTAGCTATGGAGGAAAATGAATAAGGAGGACAGGAACCCGGAAGTAAAGCAGAACCAGGGCAGAACCAAAGAACTTTCCTAGCTCCAAGTCAGGACATTGTTGCAATGTCTGTCCAGAGGATGTGAGTTTGCTGTGGACCTGTGATTGTTTTTGCTGTTTTTCTTTCTCTTTTTCCTTTCTCATCTTTTTCATTCTTCTCTTATTCCAAATGGAAAATTGGTGGCACTATATATACAGTGTTTATGTCACGATTCAAACACAAGAGAACTATGGCTGGATATGATGGGAAGGAGTGTGTATTACTTGGAAACCCTGGATTTAGATGATTTAGATTTAGATGAAGTGACTATCTACATTCGACCTTGGGAAGTGCCCCTTTGTAATGAGTGAGCGTGTTCTGTGTGAGAAAGAAGGAAATCACTGTCCAACGACTAAAAGGGCAGATACTTACAAGATAAAAGACTTATCAACCCCATATTCCCTTTTTTTCTGGGTCCATATGCTATCTTTTCCACATTGCCTTCAGCTAAGATCATGTGACGTGTTCTGGTCAATGGGATATGGGTGGAATATGAATGATACTTACATAGTCGAACATAAACCCTGAAAAATCCTCTATCATTCATCCCCTTCCCTTACCTTCTGGCTGGATTCAAAGGAAATGGGAGGGTTCTGAGTCCATAGGCTTTGGAGAATCCAGAATGGAAGGAGCCTAAATAAGAGCATGGTGTAGAACATTCCTACTCCTCTCTATTGCACTGTGACAGACAAGAGAAATAAGACTGTAATGTCCTAAGTAACTAAGATATTGGGATTCCAGGGTTTCACTGTAGTCAACCAGATAGTATGCAATGGTCTGGCTCTATCCCTTCCATTATCCTTTTCCTGACCATTGATCCGTTTGAATTAACCCTCTTCACTATTCATTGGTGCTTAGAGGGAGATGTGCAATTCTTGCAGAAATATTTCCACATGAGGAGACTGAGAACTTCCATCAGTGTTGTTACTGGGCTCTAGATCCTTGTGTTAGAATTGACCTAAGACTAAATAGCTGTGGGAATTACAAGTGTAAAAACTAAGGAAGAAATAGGGCTCACAGTTTTTTTGGGCAAGGTGATGGTAGTAGGAAAGGGAACGCACAGGCAGCTGGGGGGAAATGCCAGAATTCAGATCATTTTGTTTTCCAGTTGACAGGAAACGGAAGAGGCTTTGAGCCAGGCAACGGCACACAAATATAGCTTTCACTTCACACTGCCAGTGGAGGAGAGTAGGAATGACTTCCTCGACTTCTTGTGCCACCCTGGAAATTCTGGCTGCTCCACGGCCTCTGAAGAGTCTGAGGACACTCCTCTTGTTTTCCACCCTTTGATGAAAATGATAGGTGATCTATAGACAGAAAAGAAAGGCCTACCCTTCCTTGCATCTCTGCCCCATTCCCTGACAGGCAGAGTGGTCGAGAGCACCATGGATCCCCACCCATGTGGAGGCTGAGTCCACTTCTCAGATACTCCTATCCTTTCCAAAGGATCCTTTCTTTCTCTCTTTTTTTTCTTTTAAGATTTTATTTCTTTGACAGAGAAAGACATAGCGAGAGAGGGAACATAAGCAGGGGAGTGGAAGAGGGAGAAACAGGCTTCCCACTGAGCAGGGAGACCAATGTGGGGCTCGATCCCAGGACCCTGGGACCATGACCTGAGCTGAAGACAGTCGCTTAACCAACTGACCTACCCAGGCGCCCCTTTTCACAGGATCCTTAACTCTACTTCACCCCCTGGCTTTTTTTGGCCATTATTATAAGCCTCTGATCCACAAATTTGTTAAAAGGAAAGATTATTGATTACTTTCCTAGGTGCTGGGGATGCAATAGTGAACAAAAGAAAAAAAAAATCATGTCCTTGCAGTGCTTACATCTACTGGGCAAGATATGCTATTACTTGCCCAAGAGATTGGACCCTGGACCTTCAGATTAAACATATTAACCCTCATTTGGACATAGCATTCTGTGTATAATTGGACATACACTTTAGTTCTCTCCTGAAGAGAAAAAAAAAAGGCTTAATTGGAGAAAAAATGTACTGACTTATTGTTGACATAGGAGACTATATATATGTGTATGTATACACATATATATGTATATACACACATATATATATAGACACACATATATGTAAAATATATTTAATGAGGCCCATAAATCATGCAAAACAGGGAGAAAATACGCCTAGAATTCAGACTCACAAGTGAAAAGTGACAATGGACAATTTGGACCTATGCTAGAGTAATATGAAGGAAAATGATCATATTCTGGAAAGAATAAATTGAGAAGAAATAATGCATAATTTTCTAAGAGAAAGCAGATTTCAAAAATAGTCTTATCTGCTCAACTTGACATTTTTATATAACCCATCTGTGGAAACTGCCATGTGTTGTCACATCCAAGGGCGATTTCCTGCTGACGGAGCTGCTTAGTGCTCAGGAATACAGATAGAAGAGTCAACGAAGCCCCCCAATCTCTCATCCACTTCTTGTATATCCAGCCAGATGCAAGTCCTTTCTGAGTGATGGGAGAGTTCCTGGGCACCTTCACTATCCTAGAGACTTTGCCTCTACTTTCCCAAGGCAGTCTTCCTCCCTGACTACCTGATTCCCATTTCATTGTCACTTGTGACCTTACTTCCCTCAGAACATGTTCACTTACTCCTTACCCTGAGTTTAACTTGTGCCTAAAGTGCAAAAGCAATGAGAGAGATTCAAAACACTTCTCAAATAATTGCATATTTTATTTATAAATGACATTTTTTATTGTATTGTTAACTATAAAAGCGATTGATTGAAATCACTTAGGAAAAGTGTCCATTTTAATTTGTTTAAGAATTTTAACAGGTATTTTAATTTAGAGAATAGGAGAATACAGGATGAGGCAAAAGCCACACAGGAAAAAAAAATGTGTATGTGAAAGTAGGTGGAACATTTTGGTCCTTTCCAATTTGGTGCTGTTATGAATAAAGCTAAAATGTGCAGGGTGCAGTGAATATTAGTGCTTTTTTTTTTTTTTTGTAAATATAGGCACCCATTTTAGTTGGAATAGAAAGGATCATGGGATATTGGCATGTTAAATTAAATTTAGTAATTCTACTAAAAATTTTTCCAAAGTGGATGTATACCATTAGCATTATTGATAGTCTCTTATCACCTGAAATTTGGTTCCCTTCCGACAAACTGGGACATGTGCAGGGTGGTATGGCGGTAGACTTGTTCCCTTCAGACGACCACACGCTCTAGTGTGTGCCTCTCAATTACAAACTGAAATCACAATTTTCTGCTCCTTAGAGATGAGAAAAAGAGGGGACAATATAATTTCTTCTCTCCATCAAAGAATGCTTCAAGATCAGGAAACATGCTTTCTTCACCTCTCCCTTGTCTAGCACTATGGGCGTCACACTGGGGATTCATCAGGAAATAACTTTTAAATGGCTGAGTTTTGGTCTCTAGTTTTACTTCCAGATTCAACAACTCCTCTTCTTTCCACCAGACCTTGAGGCTAAAACACCACACCTAAGATTTAAGTCCTAAGCTCATGGATTAACTACTTACTCCCATTATAATTAGCACACATGACTTAATCATAGCTCCATAATAAAATATTTGTCATTAGCAGATACATACAAATGCTTCTCAAATGTAGTCCATCTATGGCATCTATGTCTTGGAACTTGCCATCATTAAAAACATTGCCAAATGTAAGATTTAAAATTAAGGAAGTCTTCTTTTGATACATGTTTTCCTGATCTTCCACTTCCTTAAATTGCCTAAATCTATTCTTTGCAATCATCTTAACTCTGGTTGATGTATTTCAAACTCTTAGTTCTTCAGCCTCTCTTGAACTTTCGCTTCATCTCTTTCTCTCTCTCTCTCTCTCTCTCTCAAATCAGCAGTCACTAAGCCGAGGAGCCCTAACTTTGCATCTCGATGATCTCATGCTTTTTACTCTTCACACTCTCTGCTTCCACTCCCAGACAGAGAGTGCTTTAGAAAAAGACCCAAACCATGCTCTGTGTTAATAAATTCACAGCAACCTAAACTTGACCATCATTCAGAATCTGTAATCATCTTGTTCCTTTCTTGCTGTATCCCTGTGGCATTCAGCACAGGGAACCCTACCTTCCTTTCGAAGGCCTCATAGCCAAAACACTGGCTCCTTGAGTCTCTGAGAACCCTTCTTTGTCAAGATTCCTCATAAAGTGACCTGTGTGTATCAGTACACAGAAACTGTCAGCACACAGATCTTTTGCTCCCCAAACCCAAACCCTTCTGTCATTTATGAACTATTTATTGACTACCTATGACAAGCAAGGAATCATGAAATTTACTGCAGATGGTATATAAATGGACCAGATGAAAATTCTCCCTCAATGAATTTAGAGTCTGGAGTTTCTAATATCCTTTTCAAGAGCCTCTCCTGCTTCAAATACAGTTAGACTTTGCTATCCTGAACTTCTTCTCCATGTCTTTATGATTTTTTTTCTCATTCGTTTGTTTATTTCATTAGCATATTATTTTTCTTTATTTGTTTGATAAGCATATGTTAGATGCTTATTATGTTAGTCGATGGGTTTCTTTCCATGTCTCTAAATAAAAATAATAGCAAGGAAAATACCCTACATTTAAGGTGTTACTTTATTACATGTCAGGAACTATTGTAAGCTTATTGATTATGTTAACCCATTTATTCTTTTATCTTCTCAAGTACTTCGTAAGGTAGAAAAATGTTTGTCCACTTTATAGAAGTAAAAACTGAGATTTAGAGTAAATGAATGGTCCAACATCTGAGAGCTAAGGGGCAGACGGCAATTTGAAACCAGCAAGTCTGGCTTTGAAATCCCACCCATTTTCCTTAAACTCCCATGTTTGTTTTTATATCCATATCCACTGGAATATTTAAGTAATACCCACGCAGTAGTTTTCTCTTGCTGGTATAACAGATTACTAAAAAGTTAGCCGCTTCACACAACACAAACGTATTACCTCAGTGTCTATAGGTCAGGAGCACAGGTAGGCTTGGCTGAATCTCTTAGAAGCAGGAATCGAGGTGTCAGTCAGCCTGGACTAGTACTAGGAAGCACTGGGGAGAGACTGCTCCCAAGCTGATTTCTGTGTTGGCAGAATTCAGTCTCTCGTGGTTGTAGGGCTGATACATCTAGAGGCTCCTCCTCAACTAAAGACAACCTGGCAGCCTCAAAACCCTGCACCTCTACCTTCTACCTGGCAATAGCACATCAAGCCCTTCTTATACTTCAAAGCTCTTTTACTTTTCCTGCTGCTGCATCTCTTCTGTTTCTAGCTGGAGAAAGTTCTCTGATTTTTAGGGCCCCATTGATTTGATTGAGCTTACCTGACAATATAGTGAACTCTCTCTGTTTTAAGGTGTGAAATCTTAATGACATCTACAAAAATCCCTTCATAGTCCCTTTTCCAGGTGACATAACATAGTCACAGGTCACAGGGAGTCAGGTGTGACCGTAGCAATCATTCCACATGCACATACTAATCATTCCAAAAGTTTTATTCCTAGGGCAGCTTTTGTTCTCTTTACTGTCTTTATTGTCCCTTATTGTCCACTTACTCAGCCCCAGCATTGCTGTTTGCTCAGAATTCAAAAGTGAGAAGCCGTTATCCTCAGTGGCCCCTGGTACAATGAAAAAAAGGAAGATAGTCCTAGAATGATAAGTAAGTTTTAGGACATAAAAACATACCAGGTGCTATTTGGGACCCAAAGGAGATATTCCTACAAAAGGCCAATTGAGTGTTCTCAACTCTTACATTCCATTGGAATAAAAATAAACATCAAGACTTTGAAAAATGAACTTAGAACATAGGCCGTATCTTGAACGAGTCTCGTTCCCTCTGCTCACCTTATTGCTTCCATTGAATTTGGCTACTATTTACCCTTTAAGTCAGCTGTGGAATTTTGGAGGCTTCCTCAACCCTTCCTATATTCGTTTCCTAGGGCTACCATAACAAAGTGCAAGAAACTGGATGGCTTAAAACAGCAGAAATGTATTCTCTCATGGTTTGAAAGACCACAAGTCCAAAATCAGAGAGTTGGCAGGTTTGGCTCTTTTTTGAGTAGTTGGGGGGAGCAGTCTGTCTCACGCCTCCTCCCTAGCTTCTGCTGGTTACAGGCAAGGCTCAGTATTCGTTGGCTGGTGGCTGCAGGGCTCCAAAGGCTGTCTGTGGAGTCACACACTGTCTTTCTGTTTGTTTCTGGGTCTCCTCTCCTTTTCCTACAAGGACACCTGTCCTATTGGGTTAAAGGACCACCTAACCCCAGCATGACCTCATTTTAGCTTGATTATATCTGCAAAGACCCTATTTCAAAATAAGGTCTCGGGTTCTTGGGATTAGGACTTGAACTTGTCTTTTGAGGGGATGCAGTTCAACCCTTAACAGCTCCTTTCTAAACGTCAAATCTCTTGAAAATCCTAATTTACATCTTTCCCACCATTCCTACTACTAGTACTTGGGTTTAGCTTTAGGTATTCATTTCCCCTTGTGATATTATCACTGGTATTTCTCTCACTCAATGTATTAAAAACTACTTTTGGAAAGGAGCAGTAATCATGTGTGTATATTCATTTAATAATCAAAGTCATTTTCCTAGAATCATATTCATGAGAACCAAATGTAAATTGATGCATGTACAAGGTAAAAGGCATTTAAAATACAAAGACAGGGGCGCCTGGGTGGCTCAGTGGGTTAAAGCCTCCGCCTTCGGCTCAGGCCGTGATCCCAGGGTCCTGGGATGAAGCCCCGCATTGGGCTCTCTGCTCAGCGGGAGCCTGCCTCTCCCTCTCTCTCTGCCTGCCTCTCTGCCTACTTGTGATCTCTATCTGTCGAATAAATAAATTAAATCTTAAAAAAAATAAAATAAAATGCTAAGACAATCTTTCTGATTTTTAATGTATCAATTATTAGAAATAGAAAACAATTTCATTGAAACTATATGTTTCCCATATATTCCTACTATAGAACTGATCTAAGCACCAAGGGTGTATCATTTGAGGTTTCCATACCAGATTTAATAATAATAATAAGGTTTAATCCTTTTTGCTTCTACATATGAAAGAGAGAGGTGAAAAAAATTTAGACTGACTCTTCAAATTATTATAAACATATACTCTAATTTGTGTTTATGACCATAATCTCTGATCCTTGAATTTCCCAAACAAATATTGCAGGAAAAAGTTCATATAATAAAATCTTCACTATTTGTCAAAGATCACAACTCTAGGGGCACCTGGGTGGCTCAGTGGGTTATGCCTCTGCCTTCGGCTCAGGTCATGATCTCAGGGTTCTGGGATCCAGCCCTGCATCGGGCTCTCTGCTCAGTGGGGAGCCTGCTTCCCCCACTCCCTCTGCCTGCTGCCCTGCCTACTTCTGATTTCTCTCTGTCAAATAAATAAGATCTTAAAAAAAAAAAAAAAGATCACAACTCTAAAGTAAAAACCTGGAATTACAATTCCTACTACATTTTCTTTTTCTGCTTTGCTCCATCCCTGATGATACTCTTGCACTACATGTCCGTTTCCCAAATAAAGGACTTTTTTCTATATATTTGTGTTATCCTTGTGTTTCTATATCAATGTGTTAACATTGATATATTTAACTACAGACGTACAATGCCAACATGTGATGGGGCACTAACCTGTGAGCAGGTGACATTTTATATCAGGTTGATAAACTGAAATTCTGACTTGGCATTTTATGGATGTAGCATGAGGGAACACAGAGAACATCTACAGGCTTTTGACTCTACTATACTCATCCTGGGCCAGATTCACATTATTTAGTGATATATAGGAACTTAGAATATATATGAGAACACAAGATTCTCTCCTAACTTTCAGGATGGGAAAATAGGTAAAATAGGTAAAAGAGTTGTGAGTCAGTGTTTTAATTATTGTCTTTGAAACCTTTAACAAACTTAGAAGTCTTCAAAAGTGATATATATTCTGTAGTGTATATGGTAAAATGAAATTATTTGAAATAAGATAAATTATTTAAAACTGATTTTTAATTAAAGGTTTAAATGATACTTTGGTGGTTAAAATTCCTTTTTTTTTTTTAAAGAAAGAGATTGAGAGCAGAGGCAGG
Source organism: Taxidea taxus jeffersonii (assembly GCA_003697995.1). Taxonomy (NCBI): domain Eukaryota; kingdom Metazoa; phylum Chordata; class Mammalia; order Carnivora; family Mustelidae; genus Taxidea; species Taxidea taxus. Next base: position 18,442 of record ML102869.1, read on the forward strand.
GGATAGGGGCAGAGGGAGAGAGAGAATCTTAAGTAGACTCCACCCCCAGGGGAGAGCCCAAAGCAGGACTGGATCTCACAGCCCTGAGATCATGACTTGAGCCAATATCAGGAGTCAGATGCTTAAACAGCTGAGCCACCCAGGAGTCCCCAAATTGTTAAAATAGTTCTATTTAAACTCATTTGTAGAAGGATATATATATATATATAAATTTTCTCTTTGTATTTCTATCTCAAGGAACAGGTTTTCATGGCATATGAAAGGTCTTAGTGTTTTTGTTGCACAGTGAGTTTGAAAAATTTTCATATTGATGTATTTATTGTGTCAGCAATTGAATCCAGATTCTGGTGGCACATCAAGGGTTACTGCCAATGAAGTTAAAGATGGTCATGCTTCCTTGAACTTCTGCCTTTTCTTTATCCTATATCTCATGCAACTGCACTCCATAAAAACTATTCATTTCTTTAGCTGCATACAAATACCTTTTTAAAATTCCTACCCAATAACTAGATTTTCCATTCAAGTGCCACAATAAAATTTTAGAAATAATTTACCCATCCTGGGTGGTTAACACCGAATTCTTTTTTCAATAGGACAGAAGCATTGCATTGTTTTCAAGTGCTGGCCACTTTCCTGCAACAACCGTCACGCCACAGATGGGTTCCTGGTTCTGCCCTCTAAAATTTAGTAGCCTGTGCTGAAATGCATCTGACTCTTATTGAATCTGGTCATATTTTCCCACCATTAGTATCCCATTCATCATCAGCCCCTGCTGTGTCCACGCCACCTGTTTGTTCCATCTGTGCTCTCTCCATCTCGGTTGCGTGCACCCTTTCTCTGCTTACTTTTACATCTACTTACTCATTAGCTGCAAATGAAGCTTGTTGCTTCCTGTCTGCCAAAAGTGTACTGGAAAATCCCACTTCATTTTTTATTTTCATAATCTTGCTTTACCTAGAAGTGAATGAAATCTTTAGTCTTTTCATATAGTTGTAATGCCTACTGACAGCGTTATAACTTAAATATTTAGAGGAATGCAGCTGGTTCAAAGTGAGTGCAGATCAGGACATATTATTGTGCCTTAAGCAAGAGATGGATATTTTGAAACTCCTGCAATGGATAATTAAGAGACCTCCACTGGCATAAATGCTTTAATAAATTAATGCAAGCACTTTGAGATAAAGAGCACGTGTATGCACCCTTCTATATTAATTAGCTATTTCTCAAAAAACCACAACTTATCTTTGAAGCCTAATCAATGCTCTTTTTCTGGAGAAAAGTAGTAAAAAGAAAGATAGAGAGTGACCTTAGTTTAGATAATTTTTCAAATATAGATATATTTTACTGAGTCATCAGAAAAGAAGCTACAATTGCTTCACTGAATCATTTATTTATACACTTATTTGTTCACTAAGTTATTTAATAATTATTTATGAAGTTTCCACAATGTGGAGTGTATTGCATTGGATGCCTGCTATCAGAGAACTCAGAATTGAATGGAAGATGGGGCAGCATAGTTGTTAAGAGAGAACAGAAGATCTGCTCTGACAGAGGGATCACCAGGGAGCAGTGGGTTCTCACAAGCAGTGGGCTCTGACCTTCACCTGGAGGAGGGCCACCTGTGGATTGTGTAATGAGGGAACTTTTGTGCAAGAGATTCTAGAATGCCAGCTCAATTGGCTTAGTGAGGCACAGCATATCATCGAAGTATGGGGGGCAGGGGGATTCTGTCTCTCCTATAATGTACTCTTTATAGTTACATTTTCCCCTCCAGGTGAGTTTCACCTATTGGCAACTTGGCCAGGTTTCAAAATGTTTCAGTTACCTACAATTATTCTCATAATTTCATTTCCGTATTTAATGCTTAGTCTTATTTATTCTCCTTTTATTTCATTCTACTTAATACTCTTTCATTGGGACGCCTGGGTGGCTCAGTTGGTTAAGCAGCTGCCTTCGGCTCAGGTCATGATCCCAGCGTTCTGGGATAGAGTCCCACATCGGGCTCCTTGCTTGGCAGGGAGCCTGCTTCTCCCTCTGCCTCTGCCTGCCGCTCTGTCTGCCTGTGCTCGCTCTCTCTCTCTCTAACAAATAAATAAATACAATCTTTAAAAAAAATACTCTTTCATTAAACTACTTGGATATTTAATAAATGTGCACAAAGAATACATATGAAAGTGTGAAAATAATGTGCATCCTCTTGTAATCACCACATAGCTTAAATACCTTAAACTATGCTAGCCTCTGAGGTTCTCCCATGCCTCTGGTCTCCTCCCCCTAAAATCCTACTCCTCAGAAGAAAGTCATTTTGTGTCTAGAAACCCTTCATTCATTTCACTAGATTTGCCACCAGGCATGCACTCCCAAACAGTATATTTACCTTCCCAGGCTTTAGGATTTTATATAAATGGTACCACATTTTTTTCTCTTCTTTTTTCAAGATTTTATTTGATAGAGAGAGACACACACACAGGGAGAGAGGGAACACAAGCAGAGGAAGCAGGAGAAGGAGAAGCAGGCTTCCCACGGAGCAGGGAGCTGGATGTGGGGCTCGAACACAGGACGCTGGGATCATGACTTGAGCCGAAGGCAGACGCCTAACCAGTGAGCCACCCAGGCGTCCCAACACCATTTTTTTTTCTTTTTTTTTTTTTTTCACTTGGTGTCATATTTGTGAGGTCACCCAGTGTGTGTAACTGTAGCTTCGTCATTGTCCCAGCCGTGTTGTACTTCATCCTTTCTCCTAGGTTGCAACTTTCCAACTTTCTGACCACTACATCGGGGAAAGCAAACTGTTTACATTTTCCTTCGTAATAGTAGGTAGCCTGCAAGATGCTGTTCTGAGATCATGTGAATTGTCTGTTACACTTTAACGCTGGTAATGCTTTCATTTTATTGTTAATATTTTTGTGCTCTTATTTCTTAGTTTACTATCACTAAAACAAACATGGATGAATTCTTTTTTAAAGCTATCAAGACTTTTTCTTTTTAGTGAGAGATTTGTTCAAAGGTTTATTATGCATTTAGATTTATTTCTACCAACATCTTTTGAGCTTCATTTGTGCAGTTTTTCTTCTTCTGCAATGATTCATACTTTTTCTTTCAGTTTTCCTTTTTCCTTTACATTTTTGAAGTTACAGTTTTTCTATCTTCAGATGTTTTTCCAGCTATTTTAATACTCACATTTGAAGTCTACAGTTAGTATGTTTTATCTTTCTTAACATATTAATACAAGGACCATAGAATGCTTAACGATGATTAACTTTCCCAATTTACATGATATTTTGTCCCAAGTTTTTATCTTAAACCCACATATACACTTTGTTGTTCCCTGCTGAGTGAATATTTATTTGGACTTACTCATGTATTTTTCAGAATCTTTGATTATCATTCCATGTTACAACTCATATATTCTTATGATCATTTTGTTTATTTGCAAAGGTATTCTTTTACAAATTTTGATTGTTCAATGTGTGATAAAATCTCTAAGGATTTGTTTGTGTGAAAAAATTATTTCACACATTTTCTTGAAATGTGAGTTTGCATTTGTACCTTGAAATGCAACATATAAAATTCTAGGCTGTTATTTTTTTCATGAAATTCTGAAGATATTATCTTAACAACCAATAGTTTTCAGTTGAATGGGTTCTTATGCAGCACTTAGGTGCTCCTTTCTTTCTAGATGCCTTTTTAAAATATTAAACTCCTTTATTCAATATTTATTTATTAGTTTGTTTTTTTGTTTGTTTATTTGTTTGGGTTTTTTTGAGAGTAAAGACGTCCTGATAGGAAAAGCTTGAGAACTGGTGACTTAGAAACCAAGTGCAACATGATGAAAGCTTTTTTTTTTTTTTAATGAAAGAGAGACAGAGATAGCATGGGGAAGCAGAGGAGGAGGGAGAGAGAGATACTTAAGCAGGCTCCACACCCAGCATGGAGCCTGAGATGGGGCTTGCTCTTAAGACCCTGAGATCATGACCTGAGCCAGAATCAAGAGTGGGATGCTTAACCAACTGAGCTACCCAGGCACCCCTCAAACTTTTTATTTTAGAATAATTTAGGTTAACATGTAGTTGTAAGAAATAAAACAGAGATCTTGTGCACCCTATACTCAGTTTCCCAGTTGTAACTACTTGAAAATGTATAATATAATGCCACAACCAGGAAAGGGTATTGACATCATCACTGAGCATCCTGTTCAGATTTCCTTAGTTTTACATGTCCTTGTGTACACATCTATATGTTTGTGTGTGTGTGTGTGTGTGTATGTTGGCTTAGTTCTATGTATTTTTATCAGAGGTATAGATTGGTGTATCCAACATCACAGTTCTGCCACCATGAAGACATTCATGTTACGCTTTTGTAAACACAACCATATCCTTCCTACCTCCTCCCAACTATGACCTCCTCATGTTGATTCACTGACTGCCACTAACTTGTTCTCAATCTCTATCATTTTCCAATTTAAAAAAAAGGAATCATATATGAGGAATAGACAGCACCTAAGCCCTTAGGAGTGGCTTTTATCACTCAGCATAGTTCATCTCAGATTCATGGAAGTTGTTGTGTGATTCGATTATTTGTATCTTTTTATTTTTTTTATTTTGTATCTTTTTATTTTTATGGTATGGATGTAGTAGGTTGTTGTTTGTCTTCTTCTTGTTTTGTTTTGTTTTTTACTAGTCAACTATTGAAGGATAAATTACTATTAAGAATTACGTTGTCATGAATATTTGTGTATATGTAAACATGTATTTTCATTTCTCTGGGATAAATGCCCAGTAGTGGAATTGTTGAGTTGTATGGTAATGGCATGTTTTAGTTTTATAAAAAACAAAACAAAGACAAACAAAACAAAGCAAAACATTGGTTTTGAGCTGCTGCATTATTTTATTTTTCCATTGGTAACATATGAGTAACCCAGCTACTCTGAATCCTTGTCAGATTTAATGTTGCCACTACTTTTTAATTTAATTTTAGCCATTTAAATAGGTATGTAGTGATACCTCATTGCCCTTGTAATTTATATGTCCCTAAAAGCTAATGATGTTGAACCTATTTTCACGTACTTGCTTTCCGTCTGTATATCCTCTTCATTGAAATGTTCCTTAGGTCTTTTGTCCATTTTCTAAGTTGATCACTTTCTTAAAGATTTATTTATTTATTTGAGAGAGAGAAAGAGAGAGAGTGTGTTTGTGCAGAGTGGGGAAGGGATAGAGGGAGAGAGAGAACCCCAAGCAGACTCTGCATTGAGCATGGAACCTGTTGTGGGGCTCGATTTCAGGCCCCTGAGATCATGACCTGAGCCAAAATCAAGTGCTGACCACTCAACTAACTGACTGAGTTATCCAGATGCCCCAATCATTTGCTGTTGTTAATTGCTGATTTCTGAGAGGATGTTACATATACTAGATACTAGTTCTTTTGTAAGATACATGGTTAGCAATTACTTTCTCCCAGGCTCTAGTTTGCCTTTCCTGCTCTTAAAAGAGTTTTTGGCAGAGCAGAATTTTTAATTTTGATGAGATCTGATTTATCAATTTTTTCTTTATAAGTTTCACTTTTATTGTCAAGTCTAAGACCTCTTCATTAAGCCCTAGGTTCTGAAGATTTTTTCCCAAAATTTTCGTAGTTGTATATTTTACATTTAAATTTATGATCCAGGGACACCTGGGTGGCTTAGTTGGTTAAGCATCTGCCTTTAGCTCAGGTTGTGATCTCAGGGTCCTGGGATCAAGTCCCGCATGGAGCTTCCTGCTCAGTAGGGAGTCTCCTTGTCCCTCTCCCTCTTCACCTCACCCCTGCTTTTGCTCTCTTTCCCTCTCTCACTCTGCTCTCTCTCTCTCTCTCAAATAAATAAATAAAATCTTAAAAGAAATTAAAAACAAATAAATGTATGAGCGATGTTGAGTTAATCATTGTGTAAAACATGAGGATTAGTCTGAGGTTTGTATTTTTTGCCTATGCATGTCCATTTGCTGTAGCACCACTTGGGAATAATGAATTGTTTACACACCTTTGTCAAAATTCAGTCTAACAAATTTGTGTGGGTCTATTTCTAGGTTTTGTGCCCTGTTCTATCGATCTGTGTACCTATCGCTCCTCCAATACCGCACTTAAAAAAACAATTCAGTCCATTCCCACTACTAATTTCCCTAAAAACTAATGATGTCTAACTCTCTCTACTAATTCCTTGGGATCCATGGACACCAGTGTCATCTGGCTCAGCAGAGCAGAGCTGCGACGTGACAGATGATGTAGGAATTTCCTTGACTTCTATTACAACACACCATGCTACAGCCCCTTGACATCTTCTTGGTCCACAGTACTCCAATATGTTTCCTGTTTTTATAAATCCCTCGACCAGAAATGCACACAGATATAGGTGTGCCCTTCAAGTGTTAAAGGAAATATGTCCCCCTCTCTATAGCACTGGAGGGGATTAAATGGGCAATACTGATCATCTGTAACACTTGCCTACGAATATGCCCATTTCACTCTTCTGTGGAAGCCACCTTGCAATAGGGCTGTTTTCTCAGCATTGTAAGTTACCAGTCAGGATAGAGATGCCTCTGTCCTTAGAAACACCAATTTAAGAGTCATCTTCATGTAGTTTCCCTTTTCATCCTCTTGATTTGTGAGAAAATAAAGTTTATTCTTGTGAAATTCTCAAATGACAATTAAGCCAGATGCCCAGGCCAGAGATTGAGCATGAGCCTAGTGGTTATTGGTGGTTTCTTGTTCTAAACCGTTTCCTGTCAGCAAGCTGTGTGTGCTGGCGGCGGGGGGGGGGGGGGGGGGGGGGGGGGGGG
>ML102869.1:25350-73480 GCA_003697995.1 Taxidea taxus jeffersonii
GGGGGGGGGGGGGGGGGGGGGGGGGGGGGGGGGGGGGGGAGGGTGGTAGTCTACAAATGCTAGAGGCGATCTTTAGTTTGTGGAGACATGTAACATCTTTTGTTTTCAGAAAATACTGGAAAAATGAAACAACTCAAATTGATCAATTTATTGTTCAAATTTAGGAGAAAATATAAAACACATTGTACTTGCAGGGGATGTTCATTTGTTTCATTTTTAAAAAACTGGTAACATTTGAATTTTTTTCCCGTTAAATATCCAAGTAAACAGTCAGCATTTCATATATTTAAATGACTGTTTAGAAAAAAATACAAATAAAAATATATAGAGAGACCTATAAAAGTATTTATGTATTTATAAATATATGATATGTATTTTATATATTTTAATATATAAAAGATAAATAAGAATTTAGCTCAGTAACTATGGTAAGGTACATACCTATATTTATCATTTCTCTTTTTTCTCTTATCAAATAGGATTCAGTGGACAATAAAGAACTAAAACAGTTTTATCCTAAAGAGGCTTCCCAATAAATCTCCTAAGCCATCATATGTTAAGATTTTGAGAAAGGCATTCATTGTAAAATTTCACTAGATTATGAAAAATGTAACCCTTACAAAAGAAGATTATCAGATGATGAATTATTGTTCTGGCCAGAATCAAACAGGAGTAATCCTGAGGCAAAGCTCTTGGCAAATATCAGTGATTCCTTCTCAAACATGTGTATTTGGCAGGCTTCTGTGTAGCATACCTTGTGGAAATAATCAATCTTGTGGACATGAGTATCTATCTATCAGAAGGTTAAGAGACACAATGAAATACTGAGTATCATTTTGAATCATCTTAGAGCAACTGAAAAGTCAACACTATTTTATGAGAGTATGTCCACCAATAAGAAATGATTATTAAATAAGTGATACTATGAACACATTGTAATCATGAAGCCTTTAACTAAATGAATTTTTAATGATAATATGGGAAGACTTCAAAAAACTATTATCAAATTATAAAATAAAGGTGAAGGACATTGTAAAGTGTGATCCTTCTGTGCTTAAAATGATTCCTATGTGAAAGCAAAAAGAGAGAGATATGCAAATATAATTAATACACACCATTGTATACGCAAGGAGGTATGAAAACTGAAAGCGTGTTTAATAGATGTCAACTTTGAGAGTGACTAGGGTGGAGAAGAAGGCTTTAACATTTTAGACTATAGCTTTCTTTAATCTGTTTTTTTGGGATGCCTGGGTGGCTCAGTTGGTTAAGCAGCTGCCTTTGGCTCAGGTCATGATCCCAGGGTCCTGGGATCGAGTCCTACATCGGGCTCCTTGCTCAGCAGGGAGCCTGCTTCTCCCTCTGCCTCTGCCTGCCACTCTGTCTGCCTGTGCTCACTCTCTCTAACAAATAAATAAATAAAATCTAAATCTCTGTTTTTTTAACTATGTGCAATTATGTAAAATTTAATGTGGTCATTTTCATTTTCCTCTTTAGGAAACAGATAAACACATTGACGCACAGAAGACATTAAGGAATGCAATATTTATGAGTCTTCCTGAAAGAATTCCTTAACAATGAAATCTAGCCAAATGAGACTAAATACATTTTTTTAATCAGTGAGTAGAAATAGATGGAAAATGAATTATCTATTTGAATACAGAACTTCTATTAAATTACCATCAGAAATGCAGTTAAGTGTACTTGTTACAGAAACCTAGGTAAATATTATAAACCTTGACTATGTAAAAATAGTACTTGGGAAGCAAAATTGAAAAGTGACAGTGGGCAAGTAGGAAAAAGGGTGGGAGCAAATCTTTCTCCTTTTTCATACCTGGCAGTCCACAAAATCTAAGATCAAAACATTAATTTTAAAATAACAAGTTCTGCATTGTTTGGTAAACTTTTCTTTTTAATCAGGAAGAATTTAGAGGAATTAGTATCTTTATTTTGTGAAGAAATATTTATTATAATTTTTATCAATTTGTATGGTTCCATTTTTATTTCATTATGCTCATTAATAGAAAATTAATAATTACTGTTAAATTTTAGCAAACTCTTATTTACGTATATATGCATGTATCTATAATCTATCCTTATTTGTATCCTATTTTTTCTATTACATATGTATAGAAACATATCTATATTATCTTAATGTTAACTTGATCATTATTTCTAAATAATTGGGTTTTAGATGCTTTAAAGGCTCTAGTAATTATTTTTATGTTTTTCAATTTCTTTTGCTGAGTAGGTATAATTTACATAAAACAGTAATTTTATTGTTTTAAAGAATATCCATCTTCCAGAATATAGCACTATATTATGACTGTCAAATTTATGCCAAGATACATGTTCAGATTCTGAACATGCCTGATGTCATCTGATCTCAGAAGCAAAGCAGGGTTGGGCCTGGTTAGTACTTGGATGGGAGAAGGCAAGACTTTCCTTCCACTAGGAGTGTCAGAATAAGGCTCATATATGAGGGAGGGAGAAATACTCCAGTTCTTAAAGAGTACATAAAAATCAGTGACAGAAAATAAAATATCATAGGCAAATGGTCAAGCCCAAGAGATCACACACACACACACACACACACACACACACACTCACAATATGTGTTGCAGAATTTATAGCAAATAAAAAATTGAACTCACCAGCAGCTTCATATAAAGAACTACTGGTTTGGCCATGATGTCTATAGGCACACAAAAAAACAAAAACAAAAACTGAGGCATCAAAAATTCAAGTCCCTTCCCTAAGATTGTATTTTCAATAGCTGGTAGAGACACTAGCAATCAATTCATTATTTATCAATTAAAGGAACCACCTGGTATTCTTCAGGAGATAAGAAGAGATTGAATAACTTTAAATGGGAAAACCAACCAGCAATGGAGGCTCCTTGGTAGGCACCCTTGTGCCAAAGTAGGGCACAGATAAAAAGAAAGAGCAGGAGCACCACGTGGGGGATGGTGGGCATAGTCAAAACTAATGTGCATAGAAGGGACAAGGAAGGAGAGAACTATATAGCTCTGGCTGATTCTGAATCTGACCTATTCACAGATTTTTACCTGATATATTCCCTCTCACAAATTTAAGTCAATTTCAGTTTCTGACACATCATTAAATCCTTAAATGGACTAAGACCTGAGTCTCTAATAGCCATCTTATATTCTACTTAGAGGTGGCATGCAGTTTTTGATATATCCCAGGACTTAATATGCAAAGTGGCTGAAGGGCATAAGAAAAAGTTTGAGTTTGAAATTTAAATGCTAAGTTTAACTTACTCTGAATACCGAGGTATTCCAGCTAAAGAAAGCCTGTCAGGTATCCAAACGATAGCAGCATTTCCTAATATGTATTAGGTGTGTGTGTGTATGGATGTGTACATGTAATTGAATAAATCATCCATTTTCCAGCTCCATTTTGCTACTGGAAAAACCAATATGAAGAAGTCACAAGAGATTTTTACCAATTAGACCATTATACCCTAGTGCCCTAATGTTTTTGGTACCTAGCTTGGAAGCAATATCCCCTTGCGCCTTCCTGCGGGGCCAGATGAGAGAAGAAACAGTGGACAAAGAAATGGGGATAGGGAGAGAGATAGGGGGAGGGGGGGATAGAAATAAGGATAAAGAAGTGTGTGTGTGTGTGTGTGTGTGTGTGTGTGTGTGTGTGAGAGAGAGAGAGAGAGAGAGAGAGAGTAGAATTTCTAATTACTTCTGAGTTTAGTGCATTTAAAATCACCCCCAAGCCTCTTTTCTGACTCACTTGCCTTCTAATAATCAGACTACTTGGAAATGAGATGCACCAATAGATTTAAACATGTGTCTGAAAAGGATGTGCAGCACCTGCAGGAAATGGTAATGAATGAAACCTTAATGCCTCACCCAAAGTCCATATAATCCAAATGTAAATGGTATTAAATGAAGATAGACATTTTATGCCACTTTGGGTAGTTTGTTAAATGGAAGAAAAAGTCAGTGAGTCCGAAATAAGTATCTCCGTGTTTTGTCTCATAACTTTAAAGTAAAAATGACGATTGGCATGGCTGTTGGAGCTAGTCTGAAAGTTAGATAACCTTATAAATCACAATTATTTAATGACTAAAAGTAGATGCTTCTTAATTAAATGTTACTGAATGAGCCTTTATTAAACTTGGAATGTTTTGTTCCCATACCTGCAGGTTGGTAATCACCTTTAATTTGTTTTATTGAAAGAAGGCTGCCATGGCTTTTCAGAAATTTCACTTTAGTGATCCCAAACCATGAGGATTTCCCTTCATATCTTTATAGACACCCTAGAATGATTGTTTTAGACATCGATGGCCTCAAAAAATCCAGAGGGACACCATGGGATGGAGCAATGCCCACTGTCAGAGCAAAACCCCCCAGGAGACAACGTAGGCTGCAGCCCTGGACTCACCCTGCTAGGGGCGGCCCCCAGCCTTCCACCCCTGGGCCTGCACTGGTCACATCTGCAAACACAAGACTATAAAGAGAGCAGCTGTTTAACACCCACTCATTTAATGAGTGTGTGGTGAGCATTATAGATTTTGTTTTCAGAATTCTCAGTATCAAATATTCACACATGACAAGTATTTCTAACTATAGCTTCTACTGCCGGCAGACAGTCCAAAACTGAGACAGGCCCAGTTAAAACATTAGCAAGTGTTAAAGGGATACATTAAAGACATATTGGTGTCTAAGTGAGATTTTTATCCTCATTTAGGAACCACTGCAGAAACGAGCTCATTGTAGGAAAAACGAGCCCCTAAACGGAATTATTGCAAATGTCTCTACCTGAGGAGGCATGTGAGACTTCCAATCATAGTCAGGTGTTTTACTCTTCCGTAAAGGGCTGAAGGTGCCTGGTTGGTCACCATATATGCTGAATACCCCTTCTGCCTATGCCCTTAATTCTGTTCTCGCCTCTGTACCCCATCCCACCATTGCTTTGCTTTATAATAGGCATTCTATCTTGGACCATGGCAAGCACAGCCTAAATTGTTTCTCTTTGCAGCATGACTCTCTTACTATTATAGTGCCTATATCCTTGTCACTCAAAGTGTGCTCTCTGGACCAGCAGCGGAGTTAGCTCCTGGTGGCTTGCTAGAAATGCAAATTCTTAGTATTCACCCCAGACCTACTGAATGAACATCTTCATTTTAACAAGACTCCATGTTGATTCTAAGGAACATTGAAGTTTGAAAAACAATTCTCATTATCACTCTGGTGACCTTTCTAAAACATAAACCTCTAACTGATTAAAATTTGAAAATGCTTCATCACCCCATCCCACATCACACCCAGCAGGAACCACCAATAAGAGAGTCTGTACTGAATAGAAAGGGCCTTAGACCTTTAGAGTCCATCTCATAATCTCTACCCCAATCTACAACCTGCACCTGTGACTAAATCTCCCCATTCTACTCCCTCAACACATCTAGCTTGCTTCTACTTCCAGCATTTTTCTACCAGTTTAAAAGCTCGCCTCCAGGCCAATACAATACAATGCAATAAACTGCCAAACCGTACATCAGAAACATCTGGGAAACCAGAAATTCATATTCACCCACCCAACTGTCCCCAACCCAAGTCTGAGCCTATTAAACCTATAGTGTGTTCATTCTCTGTTTGCTCCTGGACCCCTTACTTCCTCTCTCTACCTTCTTCCCAATACCTCTAGGTTGGCAAAGTCTTGGCTTGACTTTTCCAAATCATGACCTCCAACCTGATCTTTTACTTACTAGTCGCTCCTGAACATGGCCCTAACTTTCCACCTGGTTATTTTCTTGCCTTGGGATCCAGATCCCTTCCCTCTGGTCCAACGGGCAGAGCTGGCAGGCAGAGGCCATCATACTGCATTCTGTTCCTTATCTCCTCCAATGCTAGATCTCAGACATAATATCATATGCCTACTCATGAATAAGAAAGATAAAAGAGCTTACAAAAGCATGGGAACACCTCTGTTTTATACTGTAAGCCTCACGAGGGTTATCAAACACCTGTTAAGGAGGTATGAGTGAGCACATAGGTATAGAGGCCTACACTCATTATCCAAAAATATATATATATATTATCCTTGCTACTATAAGCATGGCTCTGCCATGGGAGGTTTCAAATAGTCATACAGGTTATTTCCTACACTTAGAAAATGTTATAGATGCCCAGACATCTCAATTATGAGGCAAAGCAGACTGTATTCTTTGTGCAAAGACTGGGAGTGGATTTTGGATGAGCACCACAGGATTTATTGAAGTTTGAGTTGAAAAAGGATGGAAACCGAGATATCTGCAAATGAGAAAGATATATTCCATTAGACATGGCATGGATGATTCTTGGGACACATTTTGGGATTTGGCTAGTCATGATAGTTTCCTACATTAAGCAGAGCTGTTGCTAGACCATACAGCACCATAGCGTAAATTCGGAAAAAAGATGAACTTAGTTACTCAAGATACTGTATTTCCATGTGTTGGAAAATTGACATAAATCACTGTATTAGTCTCTCATTGCTCTAAAAAAATTACCACACACTTAGCAATTTAAAAACATAAGTGTATAATTTCACATTCTGCTGTTCACAAGGCCATGTGCAGAGGGGCTTGGCAGGTCTCTCCGTTCCATGTTTAATAGGGCTGATGACAAGGAGCTGGCTAGTAGAGCTCTTCTCTGGAGGCTCTGGAAGAATCTATTTCCAAGCTCGTTCAAGTTGTTGCCGAATCAAATTGTTTACACTTGTAGAACTGAGGTCCACATGTTCATGATGGCTATCAGCTGGGAGAGCCCTTATCTCCTAGGGGTATGGACTTTTCCTGGTGTGTGGACTGGTCCATCTCAGAGCCAGCAACAACACTTTGAATCCTTGTCATGTTTGAAAGCTGACTTGCTCTGCCGTTATGTCTCTCTCTCTCTTTTTTTTTAAAGATTTTATTTATTTATTTTGTTAGAGAGAGAGAGAGAGAGAGAGAGAGCGAGCACAGGCAGACAGAGAGGCAGGCAGAGGCAGAGGGAGAAGCAGGCTCCCCGCCGAGCAAGAAGCCCGATGTGGGACTCGATCCCAGGATGCTGGGATCATGACCTGAGCCGAAGGCAGCCGCTTAACCAACTGAGCCACCCAGGCGTCCCTCTTGCCTTTCTTTTAATACATTTCTCTGACTAGAATCAGAGGAAACTCTGATTCTAGGGGTTCCTGTGACTAGACTGGATTGTCCACCTGGATAATCCAAGAAATCTCCCCATCTTAAGGTTTGTAGTCCTGATTACATCTGAAAAGTCCCTTTGCCATGTAACATAACATATTTACGTTTTCCAGGAATTAGGGCATGGGCATCTTCGGAGGGCCATTCTCCATTTCACGTATTTCTTGTCATCTTTAAACAAGAAGGCCTGAGGGCATCTAACTGAAAATTTTGGAATAAACAATTACATAGTAGCCATATGTAGAAGACGTCTTCTTAGACACGGTGCCCTGATGCACTTCTCAACCACAGATAGCAGCTCTCACCTATAGGCAGTTCAACAAAGTACTAGACATATATCTGAAGCTAGAGGTTTTGATTAAGGCCAGATTCATACAATTACCATCAACATAGGTGCCATTTCCCAACTTTTTTTGCCAAATTACACAACGAAAATGGCAGAGCCAATATTTGAACCCAGGTAGCTCTCTTTTCATTCCATCAAACCGTCTTACTCTTATCTATGACATTAATAATGTTTCTTTCTTGCTTTTCTATGAAATACTGGTGAGTAGTGAGGTAATAAGTTTAACTTTCTAAGCGCTCTTTGTACAAATGTGTAGTATTTATAAAAACAGAATAAATAAAATGACATTTTGTGAAATTTCCATCCGGAAACTAATAATTAAGGCAGCAAGATCATTTGCCCAGATCTTACCAATTGATGATTTTAGTTTTCATAGACTGACATGTTTGGGTTTTACAATGAAACATTTAGTGTAGAATACTGAACTATTAGGTAAGCAACTACAACAAAATGAGATAATCATAAAACTGGAATGCATAAATACATTCAGGATGGCACAAACTCATTAACACAGATACATTCATGCCAACCCACAAATTTATTTATCTCACACTTTCACAATATACAAATTATAGGCCATTTATTCTTCACTACAATCAAGTTGTCCTTACAATCTGTGTAAGCTCTGATTGCTGTGTAAAAGGAATTCTAATTTCCTTTTATGCATATTTAGAACTGTGCTTCCAAGGAAGCCATCAATTTTTCCTTTTTATGTAGAATAAGTCTGAACAAATGAAAGAATGTAAGAACGGATGTTGTCTATTCCTCCACTTATAATGGAATACGTTCTTTCCTCAAGGTGAGAAAAAATAAAATAAAAACATGGTAAATTATAATCACCAGTGTGCAATTAATAATTTGCATTTTTCCCTTTTCCACCACATAGCTACAACAAGATGCTCATTTGTGCCAGACAGTAACCCCCAACTATGAACTCTTCAGGATTTTCTACTCTTTAATAAGCCATATTAATGCAAAATATGGGGAAAATAATTTTACAAACTACTGAGCCATCATCGTTTCTCTTATTGGGGAATTAGTTTTTTTTTTTTTTTTTTTTTTTTTTAAAGGAATCTTTTTTTTTTTTTTTTTTTTAAGATTTTATTTATTTATTTGTTAGAGAGAGATAGAGCGCGAGCACAGGCAGAGGCAGAGGGAGAAGCAGGCTCCCTGCCAAGCAAGGAGCCCGATGCGGGACTCGATCCCAGGACGCTGGGATCATGACCTGAGCCGAAGGCAGCTGCTTAACCAACTGAGCCACCCAGGCATCCCGGGGAATTAGTTTTTTGAGAATGCCTATGGTACATTTACATCTTAGGAGAACTATATTGATAGAACATATGTGTGCTTGCCTATTAAAATCCAGATAAAAGGCCACATTCTCCGCGGAATTTTCTTTGAACACCTGCCTTCTCCCACACCTATGTTACCCCAGACATAAAATAACTCCTATGCTTCTGAATGCCATAATTTTATATGCACTGTTCTGAAGTCATAGTAAATAAAATAGAGGAGAGAGAATAGATGACATATAGGAAAAACAAAAAGAGGGAGGGAAGGAAGGAAAAGAAAGAGGAGAAAATCTATCTCCATCCTCTCCTGTTAGGTTTTGAAATCATCTTTTCCTGAGACCCTGTTTCACATCTTAACTACTTCATATAAAGCCTAAAACACAGCACATAACAAGGCTCAATAAGGACATGGGTGAATATTTGAGTGCTTCTGTTTATCTATTACAGTGAGAAGCAAAGTGCCTTGAGTACAGTAACTTGTAAGAAAATACTTTGAATAGATGAACATCAGTCATCATCATTCACCCTGTAGATTCACGGATGACTATAATGGATAAGGAATCATCATTCTTCAAAACTATAGATGAACATATGGAGACAAGAGTGACTCAGAATATTCTCTATGGCTTTCTCAATGGATCCACATAGGAGTCAAAATTCAGATCTTTGCATATTAATTAGTTATCAGGCAGTCAACAATACTGTCCTGTCTTTTCACTAAAAGTAGAGAATATATAATATGTATTTTCAAAAAAAAAAATGTGGCCAGAAGATGAGCTAAGACTTTTCAGTGATTTTAATTTACTTATAATATTTTTCTATTTTTTTTCTTAAAATTAACATCTGTATAGACCCTGGAGACAAGAGAGACTCTAGTGTGATATCTCTAGGAAATACCAACCCGAAACATCTCAGATGTGGCTTCATCTGTTAGTGCATATGTTTCCAAAAGTTGATGCGGAGTTTCATCAATTCCACAATGCTCCAAGGGTTGAGAGCATGAGAAAAAAGGAAACTCGGAGATGTTTTACATTGTCATATGTTGGTTGCCAACTTTTTCAAATCACAAAAGCCTTTTAAAACTTCGGAGGAGAAACATAGGCACTTTGGATGTCATAAAAATCAAATCAATTTGTATTCTTGCTACAAGGAATCTTTAGGGCTCTTGGGTACTGAAAATCATAGCATAACTACATGTTCCTGTGGCTCAGTTAAGAATAAATTCTGCCATCGATTAGTTCAATCATCACAAGATATTTTAAATTCAATTTTTACTGTTCAGACAGTACTCTTAGAAAAAAATGTCTGTTTCTTTATTAATCATCATTTTAAAAAGTGAATCTGTTAAAATTGTATATCATTAAAATGTGACATGTTTTTTGATGTATGAGTTAACAATACTCTGGAACATTACTTATTTATTAAAGTGAATATTTGGGGAAATACTACATTGAACAAACTCTCATTTCCCTTGAGTCTTGATTATTTAATGAGTAAGTCATGAATTTGTAGATTGAGAACTCAACAATTTCATAGAAGTATGTGTTTGAGATATATTTCTGCAGTTTGAAAGTTATTTTGTATTTTATAATTAAAAGTATTTTCACTATTTAATACATTTAAGAAACATTTAATGAATTTCTTTAATATTATTGCCATTTGAAGTGTTAGAAATACCAACATAAGACAGACAGGCACAATCCCTTAGAAAGTTTATATTTTAGGGACGCCTGAGTGGAGTTGGTTAAGTGTCTGCCTTCAGCTGAGGTCATGATCTCAGGGTCCTGGGATCAAGTCCTGCTTCTACCTCTTTAGCAGGATGCCTGCTTCTCCCTCTCCCTCTGCCCACTGCTCACCCTGCTCATTCTCAATCTCTCTAACTCTCTGTCAAATAAATACATAAATAAAATCTAAAAAAAAAAAAAAGAAAGCTTATCTTCTATGTAGTGGAAAGAGACAGTAAACAAGCAAATAAGCAGAAAAACTATTGCAATATTAGAAAGAGAGCAAATAAGGTGAAATTATATAGAACATCTGGGAGGAAAGATGGCTTAGGCAAACTCAGGTAGGATGATCAAGATAGACTTTTCTCTGAGAAGGTGACATTTGATATAGGAAATGGAGAATAAGAAGAAACCAGTAATAAAGGGAACTTGAGAAAAAAAAGTATCTTAATTAGATAAAAAAGGAAGAAAGGATAAATTACAAAAGTGAATTATACTTCTAAAAAAAAAGAATTATATTTCTAATGAGTGTTTATTGCCACTTCCTCAAGAATGTTCTGTGAAATTCTATAAAGTCTGCATACACAGCACCATAATCAGAGATACTATCAAAGCTTGGAAAATACAGAGGTTCATGTGCTTAGCATATTAAAAAATCTAAGAAATTTTGCAGGACAAAAACATAATTACTTTTGCTAATGTTTTCAAAGTTTCTTGAATCATTCTTTTTTTTTCTCAATGTTTTTGATAGTTTTTACATTGCCAATATTCATGAAACTAGGAAAAAATCTGGCATAAGTGAATCATCATCAATATCATCTTCATGCCAAGAATATAGAGGTGTCCATTAATGCTGGATTTCAGGTAGGGGTGAATTTCAATAAAATATGAGTGTATAAAGTCCATCTCTATTCAAGTGTCATTATTCTATCAAGATATGCAGATTTCTCTCCAAAATTTTTAACATATATTTCCCCACAAGTTAAGTCCTAGTTCATTCATTTTGCTTTTCTTGCTTGGAGTTCTTCAACAGTCTGCTAAATCGAATCTTTACTTCCACTATTTTTCTCAAATCTATTGCCTACCATTTTCTAGACTTAATTCTTTAAAAAGCCTGTTCTATCTCTCTCCCTCCTCTCCTCTATCTCCCTCTTCTCTTTTGTCTCCTTTGTCTCTCTCTCTCTCTCCATATATATATATATATATATATATATATATATACACACACACACACACACACACACACAAAGAAACTTCCTTTGTGACTCACAGCAAACTTCAACTCCTCAACATTTCCATAAGAGCTTATATGAGCTTGCGGTATGTGCCTCTCCCACAGGACCATTCCACACTCCAGGGACCCTTAACGCATATCACTTTTATATAAATGCCTCTGCTCCTATCTGCCTCTGCTATTATTCTCCTATCTGTTAGGAAAACACTTCACTATCACTGTCCCCACCCATTTCCTTGATCTAATTAATCCCTACTCATTTATCATCATCATCATCATCACCATCAATAACATATACCTTAGTTATGTGACAAGTTCTGAAGATGGAGTGATTCGAGATTCAGTCTTTGTTTTGCTCAAAATGCAAATCTACCTCACATAAATTGCCTTTATCTCTTTTTTCTTAGTATGTATTCCTAAATTTAATGCCAATCTCTTAAGACAAAACACAGATGGATAATGTACTTGTTCTTTTCTTTTTAATAGAGAAGCTTTAGTTTTATAGCAAAATTGAGAGTGAAGTACAAAGATTTGCCATATACACCCTTGCCCACATATACGCATGACCTCCCCCATTGTCAATACCCTCCAACAGAGTGGTATATTTGTTACAATTGACAAACCTATAATGACACATCTTAATAACCCAATGTTTACCCTGGGCTAACCTTAGAATAATATCCATAGTTTACCTTAGGGTTCACTTTTCATGTTGTACATTCTATAGGTTTAGGCAACCAATATAATGACAGGTACCCATCATTATAGTATCATAAAAGTATATTCACTGCATTAAGAATCCTCTCTGCTCCAACTTTTCATCTTCCTCCCAAACCCCAACCACTGAGAAGCATCTTTTACTATACCCATATTTTTTGTGTTTTGTTTTCCTTTTTGCAGATGTTATATACTTAGAAATATTCAGTATGTAGCTTTCCTAAATTGGTTCCTTTCACTTAGTAATGCATTTAATGTTCCTTCATGTATTGTCATAGCTTGATACTTCATTTATTTTTAGCACTGAATAATATTTCATTGTCTGGAAGTACCACAGTTTACCCATTTACCTACTTAAGTACATCTTGGTTGCTTCCAAGTTTTGGCAATTATGAATAGAGCTGCTATAAATATCTGTTTGCAGATTTTTGTATGAATACAAGTTTTCAACCCTTTTGGGTAAATACTGAGGAGCATGATTGCTGGGTCATATGGTAAGAGTATATTTAGTTTTAAATGTATTTTTTTTTAAGATTTTATTTATTTATTTGACAGAGATCACAAGCAGGCAGAGAGACAGGCAGAGAGAGAGGGGGAAGCAGGCTCCCCGCTGAGCAGAGAGCCCGGTGAGGGGCTCAATCCCAGGACCCTGAGACCATGACCTGAGCAGAAGGCAGAGGCTTAACCCACTGAGCTACCCAGGCGCCCCGTATATTTAGTTTTTTAAGAAAGTGCAAGAGTTGTCCAGAGTGCTATACCATTTTGTATTCTCAAAAGCAATGAAATGAGAGTTCCTGTTGCTTCACACCCTTGCCAGCATTTGGTGTTGTTAGTGTTCCAGATTTTAGCCATTTTAGTAGGTGCATAGTGATATTTCATTGTTGTTTTAATTTGCATTTCCCTGATGACTATCAGGTGGAGTATCTTTTTATATGCTTATTTGCCATCTGAATATCTTCTTTAGTACCTCTATTTCTTGATTTGTCATATCAGACTAATCACACCTCCTATTTTTAGATTTGTTGAATGAATTATGTAAATTAACTATGTAACAAGCTTAGAAGGGTACATGGCCATCTTAAGTAGCTACCAATTTTTTTTTATCTAAGTGCTTTGTATGCTTTATCCGTTTTGATCCTCACTATAGATATGTGATCTATCAACCTTTGCAGAAGAGGAAATGGAAGTATAGCATTTTGAAGAAGGTATTATAGGGACTACATCATAGAGCCAGGTTATAAACTCAGTTTCTTTTTTTTTTTTTTTTAAATGACAGACATTCTTTTTTTTTTTTAACATTTTATTTATTTATTAGACAGAGAGAGACCACAAGTAGGCAGAAAGGCAGGCAGAGAGAGAGAGAGAGGGAAGCAGGCATCCTGCTAAGAGGTAGAAGCAGGACTCAATCCCAGGACCCTGAGATCATGACCTGAGCAGAAGGCAGCGGCTTAACCCACTGGGCCACCCAGGCACCCTAAACTCAAGATTCTAACACCAAAACCTGTACCTTATATTGTAATGGTGTCATACTGTGACAGATGGGAGTTACATGGTGGCAAGCACAGCCTAAGTATAGAGTTGTTGAATCACTATGTTGTAAGCCTGAAATTAATGTAACACTGTGTGTCAACTATACTTCAATAAAAACAAAATCCAAATAGAAAAAGCAACAACAGGGGAGGAGTCAAGATGGCGGAGAAGCAGCAGCTGAGACGACATCAGGCAGCAGGAGATCAGCTAGATAGCCAATCAAACCATTCCGAACACCTACGAATCCAACAGGAGATCGAAGAGAAGAAAAACAACAATTCTAGAAACAGAAAATCGACCATTTCTAAAAGGTAGGACCAGCGGAGAAGTGAATCCAACGCGCTGGGAAGATAGACCCCAGGGGGAGGGGCCGGCTCCTGGCAAGCGGCGGAACAACGGAGCACAAAATCGGGACTTTTAAAGTCTGCTCCACGGAGGGACATCGCTCCAGAGGCTAAACTGGGGTGAAGACCTCGTGGGGACAGCGTGGACTCAGGTCCCGCGGGGTCACAGAAGGATCGGGGGTGTCTGAGTGTCACAGAGCTCACAGGTATGAGAGCAGGGAAGCCGCTGCGGAGACAGAGCCGAGGTTTCCTAGTGGTCGGTGACACGGGCCGGTGCTCTGTGCGAGGGTCCCCACGAGATCCGGGGAGACTCCGACCCGGGAGAGCTCAGGGATCTATGGGGTTCGGAGACTCCAGGTGGGACTCTGCCAGAGACAGACACACTTGGTCACAGGCTGGGTGAGCTTGGAGCTCCCAGAGGCCAGTGACACGGGACTGATGACGCACGATTTTCTCCGAGCGCGAGCGGAGGCTGGGGAGACGGGAGGGATTAAACGCTTTTCTCTGAAGGCGCACTGAAGGCTGGGGCCCCGAGCTCTCGGCTCCTCCGAACCGGAGATTGGGAGGCCGCCATTGTCCTTCCCGTCCTCCGGACTCTACGGAAAGCGTTCAGGGAACAAAAGCTCCCGAAAGCGAACCTGAGAGGATGACTCAGCCCGGCCCCTGGTAAGGGCGGTGCAACTCCGCCTGGGGCAAAGACACCTGAGAATCACTACAACAGGCCCCTCCCCCAGAAGATGAAAGAAATCCAGCCAAGACCAAGTTCACGTAAAAAGGAGAACAGCGGATTCTTATCTGGACAAAATGACAAGGCGGAAAATCTCACCACAAAAGAAAGAACAGGAGGCAGGACCGAAGGCTAGGGACCTAATCAGTACAGACATTGGTAATATGTCAGATCTGGAATTCAGGACGACGATTCTCAAGGTTCTAGCCGGGCTCGAAAAAGGCATGGAAGATATTAGAGAAACCCTGTCTGGAGAAATAAAAGCCCTTTCTGGAGAAATAAAAGAACTAAAATCTAATCAAGTTGAAATTAAAAAAAGCTATTAATGAGATGCAATAAAAAATGGAGGCTCTTACTGCTAGGATAAATGAGGCAGAAGAGAGAATTAGTGATATAGAAGAACAAATGACAGAGAATAAAGAAGCTGAGCAAAAGAGAGAAACAACTACTGGACCACGAGGGGAGAATTCGAGAGATAAGTGATACCATAAGATGAAACAACATTAGAATAATTGGGATTCCAGAAGAAGAAGAAAGAGAAATAGGAGCAGAAGGCATACTGGAGAGGATTATTGTAGAGAATTTCCCTAATATAGCAGAGCATCAAAGAATCAAAATCCAGGAGGTGCAGAGAACACCCCTCAAAATCAATAGGAATCGGTCCACACCCCGCCATCTAATAGTAAAATTTGCAAGTCTTAGCGACAAAGAGAAAATCCTGAAAGCAGCATGGGACAAGAAGTCTGTAACATACAATGGCAAAAATATTAGATTGGCAGCAGACTTATCCACAGAGACCTGGCAGGCCAGAAAGAACTGGCATGATATATTCAGAGCACTAAACGAGAAAAACATGCAGCCAAGAATATTTTATCCAGCTAGGTTATCACTGAAAATAGAAGGAGAGATAAAAAGCTTCCAGGACAAACAAAAACTGAAAGAATTTGTAAACACCAAACACGCTCTATAGGAAATATTGAAAGGGGTCCTCTAAGCAAAGAGAGACCCAAAAAGTATTATCAGAAAGGAACAGAGACAATATAGAGTAACAGTCACCTTACAGGCAATACAATGGCACTAAATTCATATCTCTCAATAGTTACCCTGAATGTAAATGGGCTAAATGCCCCAATCAAAAGACACAGGGTTTCAGAGTGGATAAAAAAACAACATCCATCAATATGCTGCCTACAAGAAACTCATCTTAGACCTGAAGACACCTCCAGATTGAAAGTGAGGGGGTGGAAAACAATTTACCATGCTAATGGACATCAGAAGAGAGCTGGGGTGGCAATCCTTATATCAGATCAATTAGATTTTAAGCCAAAGACTATAATAAGAGAAGAGGAAGGACACTACATCATACTCAAAGGGTCTGTCCAACAAGAAGATCTAACAATTTTAAATATCTATGCCCCTAACATGGGAGCAGCCAACTATATAAACCAATTAATAACAAAATCAAAGAAACACATTGACAAGAATACAATAATAGTTGGAGACTTTAATACACCCCTCACTGAAATGGACAGATCATCCAAGCAAAAGATCAACAAGGAAATAAAGGTCTTCAATGACACACTGGACCAGATGGACATCACAGATATATTCAGAACATTCCATCCCAAAGCAACAGAATACACATTCTTCTCTAGTGCCCATGGAACATTCTCCAGAATAGATCACATCCTGGGTCATAAATCAGGTCTCAACAGGTATCAAAAGATTGGGATCATTCCCTGCATATTTTCAGACCACAATGCTCTGAAGCTAGAACTCAATCACAAGAGGAAATGTGGAAAGAGCACAAATACATGGAGACTCAACAGCATCCTTCTAAAGAATGAATGGGTCAACCAGGAAATTAAAGAAGAATTGAAAAAAAACCATGGAAACAAATGATAATGAAAACACAATGGTCCAAAATCTGTGGGACACAGAAAAGGCAGTCCTGAGAGGAAAATATATAGCGATACAAGCCTATCTCAAGAAACAGGAAAGGTCTCAAATACACAACCTAACCCTACACCTAAAGGAGCTCGAGAGAGAACAACAAAGAAAGCCTAAACCCAGCAGGAGAAGAGAAATAATAAAGATCAAAGCAGAAATCAATGAAATAGAAACCAAAAAAACAATAGAACAAATCAATGAAACTAGGAGCTGGTTCTTTGAAAGAATTAATAAGATTGATAAACCCCTGGCCAGACTTATCCAAAAGAAAAGAGAAAGGACCCAAATAAATAAAATCATGAATGAAAGAGGAGAGATCACAACCAACACCAAAGAAATACAAACAATCATAAGAACATATTATGAGCAACTCTATGCCAACAAATTTGACAATCTGGAAGAAATGGATGCTTTCCTAGAGACATATAAACTGCCAAAACTGAACCAGGAAGAAAGAGAAAACCTGAATAGGCCCATAACCAGTAAGGAGATTGAAACAGTCATCAAAAATCTCCAAACAAACAAAAGCCCAGGGCCAGATGGCTTCCCAGGGGAATTCTACCAAACATTTCAAGAAGAATGAATTCCTATTCTCCTGAAACTGTTCCAAAAAATAGAAATGGAAGGAAAACTTCCAAACTCATTTTATGAGGCCAGCATCACCTTGATCCCCAAACCAGACAAGGATCCCATCAAAAAAGAGAATTACAGACCAATATCCTTGATGAACACAGATGCGAAAATTCTCACCAAAATACTAGCCAATAGGATCCAACAGTACATTAAAAGAATTATTCGCCACGACCAAGTGGGATTTATTCCAGGGCAGCAGGGTTGGTTCAACATCCGCAAATCAATCAATGTGG
The DNA here is from genome assembly GCA_003697995.1 of Taxidea taxus jeffersonii. Taxonomy (NCBI): domain Eukaryota; kingdom Metazoa; phylum Chordata; class Mammalia; order Carnivora; family Mustelidae; genus Taxidea; species Taxidea taxus. The sequence continues at coordinate 43,279 of ML102869.1, forward strand.
TACAGTACATTAACAAAAGAAAGAACAAGAACCATATGATACTCTCAATAGATGCTGAAAAAGCATTTGACAAAGTGCAACATCCCTTCCTAATCAAAACTCTTCAAAGTGTAGGGATAGAAGGCACATACCTCAATATTATCAAAGCCATCTATGAAAAACCCACGGCAAGTATCATTCTCAATGGAGAAAAACTGAGAGCTTTTCCGTTAAGGTCAGGAACACAGCAGGGATGTCCGCTATCAACACTACTATTTAACATAGTACTAGAAGTCCTAGCCTCAGCAATCAGACAACAAAAAGAAATTAAAGGCATCCAAATCGGCAAAGAAGAAGTCAAACTATCGCTCTTTGCAGATGATATGATACTATATGTGGAAAACCCAAAAGGCTCCACTCCAAAACTGCTAGAGCTTGTACAGGAATTCAGTAAAGTGTCAGGATATAAAATCAATGCACAGAAATCAGTTGCATTTCTTTACACCAACAACAAGACAGAAGAAAGAGAAATTAAGGAGTCAATCCCATTTACAATTACACCCAAAACCATAAGATACCTAGGAATAAACCTAACGAAAGAGGCAAAGAATCTATACTCAGAGAACTATAAAGTACTCATGAAAGAAATTGAGGAAGACACAAAGAAATGGAAAAATGTTCCATGCTCATGGATTGGAAGAATAAATATTGTGAAAATGTCTATGCTACCTAAAGCTATCTACACATTTAATGCAATGCCTATCAAAATCCCATCCAATTTTTTCAAAGAAATGGAACAAATAATCCTAAAATTTATATGGAACCAGAAAAGACCTCGAATAGCCAAAGGAATATTGAAAAAGAAAGCCAAAGTTGGTGGCATCACAATTCCAGACTTCAAGCTCTACTACAAAGCTGTCATCATCAAGACAGTATGGTACTGGCACAAAAACAGACACATAGATCAATGGAACAGAATAGAGAGCCCAGAAATAGACCCTCAACTCTATGGTCAACTAATCTTCGACAAAGCAGGAAAGAATATCCAATGGAAAAAAGACAGCCTCTTCAACAAATGGTGTTGGGAAAATTGGACAGCCATATGCAGAAAAATGAAATTGGACCATTTCCTTACACCACACACGAAAATAGACTCAAAATGGATGAAGGACCTCAACGTGAGAAAGGAATCCATCAAAATCCTTGAGGAGAACACAGGCAGCAACCTCTTCGACCTCAGCCGCAGCAACTTCTTCCTAGGAACAACGCCAAAGGCAAGGGAAGCAAGGGAAAAAATGAACTATTGGGACTTCATCAAGATCAAAAGCTTTTGCACAGCAAAGGAAACAGTCAACAAAACCAAAAGACAACTGACAGAATGGGAGAAGATATTTGCAAACGACATATCAGATAAAGGGCTAGTATCCAAAATCTACAAAGAGCTTAGCAAACTCAACACCCAAGGAACAAATAATCCAATCAAGAAATGGGCAGAGGACTTGAACAGACATTTCTGCAAAGAAGACATCCAGATGGCCAACAGACACATGAAAAAGTGCTCCACATCACTGGGCATCAGGGAAATACAAATCAAAACCACAATGAGATACCACCTCACACCAGTCAGAATGGCTAAAATGAACAAGTCAGGAAATGACAGATGCTGGCAAGGATGTGGAGAAAGGGGAACCCTCCTACACTGTTGGTGGGAATGCAAGCTGGTGCAACCACTCTGGAAAACAGCATGGAGGTTCCTCAAAAAATTGAAAATAGAGCTACCTTATGACCCAGCAATTGCACTACTGGGTATTTACCCTAAAGATACAAACGTAGTGATCCAAAAGGGCACGTGTACCCGAATGTTTATAGCAGCAATGTCCACAATAGCCAAGTTATGGAAAGAACCTAGATGTCCATCAACAGATGAATGGATAAAGAAGAGGTGGTATATATATATACAATGGAATACTATGCAGCCATCAAAAGAAATGAAATCTTACCATTTGCAATGACATGGATGGAACTAGAGCGTATTATGCTTAGCGCGAAATAAGTCAACTGGAGAAAGACAACTATCACATGATCTCCCTGATATGAGGAAGTGGAGATGCAACAGGGGTGGGGGTTAAGGTGGTAGGAAAAGAGAAAATGAAACAAGATGGGATCGGGAGGGAGACAAACCAAAAGAGACTCTTAATGTCATAAAACAGACTGAAGGGGGTGGGGGGAGAGAGGGGTTGGGAGAGGGTGGTGGGGTTACATTATATGTTTAAATAAAAAGCTTAAATAAAAAAAAAAGAAAAAAAGAAAAAACAACAACAACCATAAAAACTTGTACTTTTAACCTCTCTACTATCCCTCTGTCTAACACTCAACTTTAGGATACTGCTTTTAGAAACCACTTTCTGATGTGCTGTATTCTTGAATCCTGAAACCTTTGTCCATAACCCTATTATAGGACAGCATCACTAGAAACTGAACTATAATTATCTGATTATGAACCATCTTTTTTGAGTGACAATTTGGAGTCTTAAAAGTAAGAGAAACATGTATTTCCCCTTTTTGGACTCTTAGCACATAACAGAATGACTTTCATGTAGTAAGTAGTCAATCAACTTTTTAAATTGATAAGTAAGTGACTAGTTGGATAAAGTTAACAGAAATTAGCCCTCAGGATAAGTGATGAGTTTAATGTGTGTAAGGGTGGGGTGTATAATTTGAATTTCTTAACGGAGATACATTTCTATGACAAAATACTATTTTTCAAGTTGATGATGAAATGTTCATTATTATAGAAAGCATTATTTCTTTCACTAGTTTGTATTTAACTTCATTACAAATATAAAGAAATTGCCCTTTCTATTCCCTAAGGGTGCACCCTGGATAACCATTTTCCACTACAGCAAATGATAATTTCCTGAACCAGTTCACTTAAAAAAAGAGAGAGAGACTAATTAAGTATCTCTTCTTTAGCTATTTCAACTGATCCAAATAATAATCTTTTATAACATTGACAAAACTGTAAATGTTAATGAGTTTAAGAGAGGGACAAGGAAAAGGAAAGCTTCATTCAATAATGGAAAGCCTAATGATTTTGTAAATAAGAAACACTTTTTTAGCATGGCTCCTCTAATTAGCTCTACTTCCTATGAATTGAGATGCTCCCAAAATATAAGAGTTACACATCATAAGTTTGGTTGCTGTGTTTTTGCCTGTGGACACTACTATTAGCAGCAGCTCCATTTCTTTACTACACCTAGTTGTGTACATGCACAATGCTCACCCCCCCCCACCTCCTTACCATGAGTGCGTACTACTTATTAGGAATCTTAACTTCTTAATTCTATCCGGAGTGAAAATGAAATTGAAATATTTCAATGTCAGTTCACTTCCTGACCTTCATAATAGAGTAAGGAAGGCATAATTTCCGGTTGGTCAGTTATAGATAAATTTGTCCTGCTCAATTAATACCACCATGAAGAAATACCATGGAACAATGCATGTCCACAGAAATATCACATTAATTCACTTTTTCTAATCAATATTTCATTTCAACAGAGGAGTATCTGGCATAGAGGTAAAACCCTAAGAGAGCTATTAGAGGCCTCAGATAAATCTGAAACTTCCCTAATTAGTGTAAATAAGGTATGGCATGTGTTCTGACTTTTTTCAGATATTGCTTCCCATGCTAATAACATTGTGATATTAATCAGAACAATAATATTGGAGAATGGTTGCCTCACCCAATACAAAAAGTATTTTTAGCTTAGCATACAAGAAATATATTATTTATGTATTTGTAGATAATGCAAAGACACACGAGTGAGCCAATTTTACTGACAAAGACATTGCGCTCATTGAACAAATCAATATGCCAGTTTTAACACTCCATTTATCTTTGTATATCATGCAAATAATCACTAAAAATACACACTAAAATGTTTAAAATGTTTATACAGACAAAAGCTGGAAGTAAGAAAATATATCACGATAGTAGACAGTAGAATACTACACAAAGAATTAATGATTTAGCATTAACACAGCAACATAGATCCATCTCAAACAACAAGCAAGAAAATCAAGCACAATGGTTAAAACTGCATGATTCTAGTTATATATATTTTAAAAACAGACAAACCTAATTTTTAGTGTTAGAGGTAAGCATAGTGTCTACCTTTCCTGGGTGACTTTAATGCAGTAGGAGACATGGATCATTGAAATGGTGTTTTCCTTGACCTGAAGGAAGTTAATGGGTGTGTTCACTTGGCAAAAGTTTATACAACTGTACATTTCTGATCTCTAAACTTCAAAGCATACATTCTATATTTTAGAAATGTATTCCAAAGCATAACACTAAGTGGAAGCTTTTAAATTTTCAATAACGTTGACAAGATACAGAACATAAGAACAGAAGTGATGCACATTTATCTAATCATTAAGATCCTACATCTTTTGCCTTTTAGAAACTTGTGGTTTGTTAAAAAACAAATAAAGGAGGGGTGCCTGGGTGGTTCAGTGGGTTAAAGCCTCTGCCTTCAGCTCTGTTCATGATCCCAGGACCCTGGGATCCAGCCCCACATCAGGCTCTCTGCTCAGCGGGGAGCCTGCTTCCCCCTCTCTCTGCTGCCTCTCTGCCTACTTGTGATCTCCGTCTACCAAATAAATAAACTCTAAAAAAAAAACAAATAAAGGAAATAATACTAACAAAAGTAATGTTAATTCAATGCTATTGTTTAGACAAGAAAAAGATCACTTATTATTAATACAAGATACAATCATCTGATTATATATATGGAATCAAGTGGGTAGAAATTAAGAACTGTTTATGTATTTTGTTGCACTGATTCTGAATAAGAAAACAAAAGTTATTTGTTTTTGTATACATGTGTGTTGAACCACAGAGATATGTTTTTATCATGTTCCAGTCAACTGATTTGTGAGAGAGTAAATTGACCTAATTTTAATTAGAAAACAAATATTTTGGAGCACCTGGGTGGCTCAGTGGGTTAAGCCTCTGCCTTCAGCTCAGGTCATGATCTCAGGGTCCTGGGATCCAGCCCCGCATCGAGCTCTCTGCTCATCAGGGAGCCTGCTTCCCCCTCTCTCTCTGTGATCTCTCTCTCTGTGTCAAATAAATAAATAAAATCTTTTTAAAAAAAATATTTTCATGGTGTGTTGATTTTAATATTTTGTTAATTTGTATATTATTTCTCATTCATTACTAATAACCTCACTGATCTTTTTCTTGGCATGATGTATGTTTTATTATTTTTATGTAGTATTTTTATAAAGTTTAATTTTATAAAGTTTATATAGTTTATATAGTTTATATAAAATTTTATAAAGTTTATAAAGTTTAATTTTATAAAGTTTAATTTTTAAAAGGAATATTTTATTGAGTTTATTTTGCAAGATTTTTGTAAGTATTCTTGAATTTTATTGAAATAATCCTTTCTTGGTTATCTTATAGATTTTTGGTTAAATTTATTTTACATTCAAATATTGAGTTCAGTAAGTAGCCAGACTAAAGCCTCTCTTCCTATAGAATGAAGAAAATAGACATAAAATACAAACATGTATATGCATACATTGTATATACATATATCTATTGTATTGTGCATACAACATACACACTGATAAACCAAGTTAAAAGAAAAGTACCAGGACAATATTATCAAAAGTGTGATGCCTGTGGCTCAAATGCCAGAATGTTCTGGGTTTCCAAATACCTATCTCTGCAGGAATGTATAGTTCAGTCTCCAAATATACTCTCCACTTTAAGCATATAGTCAATTGAGTTAATGTTGGTGAAAACTTTCTTCCAAATTCTGTTGTTTTCATTATTTCAAAAGGAATTTTTTCATTTAATTAGCTTTAATGAGCTGTGCATTCTCTGTCCCTTCTTTTTATCCTGTTTCCACCCTCTTGTTTACAATGTGACCCATTGTTCCAAAAAATGTGGACTGGTAATAGATCACTTACCAAAATTTAGTTAAATATGAGAATAATTAAATTCTGAGAGAATTCAAATATTTTAGCTGAAAACATGTCTCTGTACATTTTCAAAAAAATGGCAGTGTTTTGTATAATATGGGGGCCTTTTCTTGGTAATATTAATGCTGATGGGGGTTCTAACTCAACTTTCCAGCATAAATCACCCATAATTCAGCATCTAAAGTTTCTAATTCAGGGTTCTTTAACATGGTGTGTGTGCACATTTTTATACTTTCATAGATGTATAGCAAATTGGTTTAACAATTTTATGTTCAGTGCCATGACTTAACAAGAACTCCAAAGGACTCAGTATTTTTTATGGAAACATTTATTCTCTTTCTTTTTATTTGGTTCATGTAAGATTTAATTAAGTTATATAATCACAGTAACAAGAACAGCAGGCATTAACCGGTTTGGGAACAAATGTGACTAATGTTCAGTAAACACACAGCTCAAGTGATCAAGAGCAGAGGCCACCAACATCAGAGAGTGGTCTTTGAGCCATGAGAACACAGCCTGCCGAAAGCATCATTCCATATGCTTCACACAAGAAATGGAGTGGACAGGTTGATCCAGTGAATTAGTTAAATTGAGGTCAGTTAGGACAAGTTTCAACTGTGCATGACTCTCATTTTCATTAAAATCAGAGCATACATATGCTATTCTTTTTGATCACAAAATGTGACTGTTTTGTCTAAAATATACCTCAGAGTCCTAAAAGAATAGCTAGGCCCCTGTAATGTCTGCCAAGCCTTGTGTATTACGTGATCATGGAAAATTTAGAATGACTATGAGATCTAAAGTCATCACCACCCAAGGGGCAGATCTTCTGAGGGTGCAGTTGATTCTATCTTCACACTAAGCAGCACGAACACCATGGCAATGCCATTATAGTTCTAGTAGGCAACACAATGAGGTCAACATGATCTGGAAAATGCACTTCCTATGAAGGAAACCTTTGCTTCCTCTGCCCTTTTTGCTGCACATAATAATTTAGAAGAAATGCATCCATAAACACAGAGAGTTAATACTAAAGGGAAAACATGACACCAGTCAGTACTGTCTGGCGATCTTAAAAAATATAAAACAAATAAACAACACAACAAAAACAGGACAAAATACTCTTTCCAATATCTGAATCCTGGAGATCTAACTTGCCTGAAATCAGAGGGGTTGATACAAGTGATGATATCGCTACATATTGATGGTATAGAAATACAATCTTAGTAGACCTTAGATATTACGTCCAGTTTAAAGCGGAGAAGCAAAATACCATTATTCCTTTCATCCTTTCATCAAAGTTTCTTCTCTTTCACTACCTAGCAAGCAACTACCTGAGACAGGAAATTCTGTCCTTTCTTTTGTGTTTCCAGTATCTAGTCTTATGTAAAATAAATGCTGGGTTTTAGAATAAATAAACAAATTCATGCATATTTTTCAAGCAGTTTCTGTAGGCAGAGACTAGGAATACTGCTTCAAGAGCAAGAAGTTTTGTCTTGATAGTTAAGGATGAATTAAAAACATAAATGTCTACAGATAAAGGACTGGCAATAAATTATAATATTTTAGAACTCTTAAAATGTGAAAAATTGATAGAAAACTTCATTGTCAAATTGAAAATTTTAAATTATAATGTTATTTAAAATATCCATGTATAAAAGCTGGCATTAGATATTCATGGCTTCAACTCTTATGCCATTATAAAACCAAAGTATTTTAGAAAATAAATACAACTAAAACTATAAAATCATTAAATGTATTAATTTAATTCATATAATACCAAAATCATGATTTCAATTGTTATTATTTAAATTATTTAATAACATTAATTGGTTTGATAAGCTAATTGGTTTCAATAAAATAAACTTGTTTAATAAAATCATTCAAGATATTTATTCAATTAAACTAACTTAATGTAGTCACTGTTTTACTATAATTAAATCACAAAAATAGTTGTGTATTACGTATATGCATTTAAATTTTTAAATTTCACTTGCTTTTGACTTTCAACATGAGATTTATATGGACACTAAAATATAGTCATTGTATTTTTTTACAATGTCATGTTTAACCACTAAGCCATTTATTAATTTAATAGTGGTTCCCAAAATATAATAACAGAATATATAAGTTCTGATTAAAACCCTCATTTCATATTTATTAATAATTTTAGGTAAGTAAAGTGGCATATATAAATGAATCATCAAACTCTTTAGCATAGATGTCACATTTTGTATTCATACATATCTTGAGAGGTAGGCATTACCCTGCCCATTTTACAGATGAAAAACTAGAGTCTCAAGAAAACAACTACAATAACAGTACAGGAGCTCAGATTCAAAAATCAAATCTTTGAGTCAAGATCGGATCTCTACACTGAACATTAATTGAGCTTCCCAAAATCACACTGCCAATTAAAAGTAAAGTTAGAATAAGGAACTTTGTCTCTTGACTTTTACATCAAAACAATTTTTCATATATCGTCTTCTGATCTAATTTATTTTATTGTGCTTTTATGGCAGTTGAGTTATGAGTATGCCCTTTTTATTTGGTCTGCTTGTTCCCATAGAACAGGAATTGTTTGCTAACTTTATCTAAAATGCCATTTGCAAACAGAATACTTGAGAAAGTGCTAAGAGAATAAAAAATCTACTTTTGGTGGTAATGAAAAATATACTTAAATTACAGAATATGTTTCATTATGAAATGTTAAAGTAAAATATCACAGCACACCAAAAATTCTTTGTATTTGATTTAGTACTACTGTCATTGGTGGTAGGCATGACTTATTAAAGTAGTAAAATAAATATGTAAAATTTGATATGGGACATTATGTAGCGTTTATTATGCTAAGCCTGTTTCTATGACAGAAACCATTATAGACACACCGTCAAATAGTAGTAGAGACTATAAACACTGGATAATTATTACCATCTTATTAAAATGAATTAAAATCTGCAAAAGGAAAACTTTTGAGGGGAAAATTCATTTCTGAATGAGATCAAACACATTACAGTTAAGTTTATGTAGATGGATGAATCAGGTAAACTTGCAGTGGGAGTTTAAGGATAAATAAATTCTTAAGTACTGATGCTATACAATATTCTGGAGAAGAAAAAAATCAGAGTTATTTCTAGCTCCTATTGCAGAAGAATTCTCAAGAAGATGAGAAAGTGAGACAAGTAGGAAGCAGAAAGTGGAATGAAAAGGAACAATTAGGCATCCAAAACACTAGGTAAGATGCTTTGTTTACATTATCTTACTTAAGGGGCATAATTAATCAAAGAGATTTAGATTTTTGCTATACAGATTCATCTCACTGAAGACATTTACTTGTGGCTTCTGAGGGCTTTTTTTAGTTTATAAAGTCTTTTCATGTGCCTGTTTCATTTAATTATTATAAAAGTCTTAAGAGGTAATAGTACAGATTATTTATTGAATAGAAACTAGTGCTTCATGAGTCCAGGGGAGGACGCCAGGTTTCAGAAGCCATATTTTGCCTCTCAAAGAACTCTGTGATAAGGCAAACCCTGCTCACTAAAGCACCTCAGATGCTGGCGGGATAGTGAGAATGAGGATGGAAACTAAATCAGATGCAACCATATCAAGAGAGGGAAAACCCAGAAAGTAGAGCGGGGATAGTAGGTAATCGTGGATCTCACAATAGAGTTAGCTTCATTTACTAATTTTACTTATTATTTTTATAATAATATTGATTATGTTTTACTATTTACATCATTTTTTCTTCAATAAATCATGGAACAAATATGCACTGAGTATTCATGGTGCACCAGCCCCTTCCTTGGCTCTGGATGTGCAGCCTAAAATAAAATAGACACAGCCGCTCCTGCAAGGGAGTCTACATTATTGGGAAGATAAATAGCCATAACAGAAAGAAAATAAATAACATAATGCCAAATGATGGTAGTGTAATGAAGAAAAATTCAGTAGAACAAGGGACATGGAGTAATAGACATGTGCTATTTTAGATAGGGTAGTAGTGAAGGCAGTCCTTCTGAAGTTATAATTCTATATACTTGGTGAGGGAGCCAGATGTCAGGTCTCTAAAGTCCTACAATCCTGGTGACAATTTGTATTTTATTTTGGATTTAGAGAAAACTTGGAGGGGTTGCTGGGTGGTACAGTTGATTATTAGCTTAGGTCCCGGTCTCAGGGTCCTGAGATTGAGTCCCATGTCCGGCTCTTTGCTCCACATGGAGTCTGTTTAAGACTCTCTTCCTCTGCCCCTTCCTCCCTCAAATAAATGTCTTAAAAAAAAAAAAAGAAAGAAAAAATTTGGAGAATTTTGATAATAGCAGTAAAAAAAAAAGTTATTTATATTTTTATAGAATCACATGGGCTACCCATAGGAAGGGTGTACTGTGAAGTAAGTATATAAATAGGGAAATCAGAGATTTCCTAGTAAAAAGTGTTTATCATTTAAGGATATATTTGTGGATTTAACTAACATAGCAACAGTGGAAGAAGTGAGAGGTGGTCCTATGTAGAAGATATTTTTAAAGTTGAGCCAATAGAACGTGTAAGGCATTGGATATTGGTTACTAGAGAAGAAAAGAGTCAAGGATGTCATTTAGTTTTACAGTCTGAGCAAATAAGTGAATGGTGATGCCATCATTGAGATAGAACCCTAGATAAGGTGAGATTCACAGAGGAAATTCGCAGATTTGGTTTGGGACATGATAATTTTGTGATTTTGATCTGAATGAAAGCATGAGTTGTTAGACAGGAGAGTCAAGATTATTTACCAAGAAAATCAAATATTTAGAGATGAGAAGAAGAAAAGTGGCCAGTAAAGAAAACTTTTAAGAGTGGGCAGTGTGACAGGTAGAAAAGATAGGGAAGTATGAAAGGGAGCATAGTGTACAGCAAGGAGGGGAAATGCCATTTCAGAAGAGAGTGATATAGTGTAAAACATTCCTTGAAGTTGGGTAAAATGCTAAGGCTTGATCTCTGACTTTGGAAAGAGGAAATATAGGACAAAGGAAATTGGTAACATGGAAGTCAGCACACAGTAAGACAGATGCTGGAGCAAAAAGTGTGAGTGTGAAGGAGTGTATTCAGAGGTGGTTTTCTGCAAGTGAAACAGGACAGAAGGCAGGGGAAATGCTAATTGTTGTGAGACTGTAAAGGCCAGGGAGGTGAAGATGGTTTATTTTTCTGTTGTTATTTTTTGTTTCATTAAAGATAAACTGTAGGGCTTTTAATGTTTTCCACGATTAGGATAAAGATTCAAAATGAATCCAAGTAGTTTGAATTTATTAATTTTGAACTAGACAGAGAAGTAGAGAAGGTAGGGGGCATGCAGTCAGGTGTGGGTAAAGTATGTGGTGTGTGGGAATAACTGCTGGAAAAGAGATGGTTCATAAATTTTAGGGATCAAAAGAAATTTGAACAAACTAGAGAGGTTTAAGAAAAGACAATGCCTGCTGGGAAAATTAAATTATAAATTACAAAGTGTTTAGTAGAGTACTTGGGACACAATAAGTACTGAAATTTATAGGTATTAATTATGATGATGGTTTTAAGACCTATCCACAGTTCTTTAATCTGTTTTCCTCTAGAAGGTGGAGTTTAATTTCCCTTATGCCCTTCCTGGAATGAAGGCTGAATTCACTCCTCACAGAGTATGGAAAGTGAAAAACTGTCACTGGGCAGCAGGACCCTACTTAACCCAGGGGTCATGGTTAACCTGCCTTGTGAGAAGCCTAGCTGGCACCATGACCTGCTGGTGTGACACCATGAGGGCATTTCAAGCTATGTGGCACTCTCCCCCCAAATTAGCCATCCTACTTTAATCATGACCATAACATCAGAAACCCCAATTAAGGGACCTTCTACAAAATACTTAACCATACTCTTCAAAGAGTCAAGGTTATGAAAGAAGTAAAAGTGAGAAACTGCAGTCAATTGGAAGAGACTAAATGGGCATAACAATCAAATGGCTAGATTGGATCCTGAAACAGAAAAATACATATTAGTGGAATAATTGGTAAAACCTGAATAATGTCTGTATACTGTAGTTTAGTTAATGGTTTTGTGCCAAACTTAATTCTTAATTTTGGTAACTGTGCCATGATTATATAAGGTATTAACGTTATAGAAATATCTGTCAAGGAACTATGGTAACTATCTGTACTATCTTTGCAACTTCCATAAAATCTAAAATTATTTTAAAAATTAGATAGCTAGAAAAACTCCCTCATGATTCTAGAAGGTGTCCAAGGTTGAAATCCATTGCATTAAGATGAGTTGTAAGCAATTAGGATTAAGCAATGCAAGCACACTTGATACATTTTTCTTATTAAAACCAGTTATTTTATTTAATTATCACCATCGTCCTCCCCACCACCATTTTGCCCAGATTAAAATATTGTCTGAACTATCTAATATAGACCATCCTTAATGAATTATCACATATATTCTGTTTAATATTTGTAAGCTGCTTGGAAGAATGCCCAGCACATATTAAGTATTGATCTACATAGATTACTATTGAAAATGCCTGTAAGAAGTTTCCTTAAATGTTATAGCAGTAGCTGTGGGATTTATTTACATATGTGTACTATTTTTGCTACTATATCAAAGTAAATCCTGCCATGAATAACAATTTTTATAAATACCCTGATACTCCTAGAGTGAAAACTGAAAGCAAGTATTCATGAGGATTCTTATTCCCCATTCCTCTTATCACAGTCTACCTTCTTGAGTTCCATAAGTTATTCACAAAGGAGACAGAGGTCCAAGCTATAGAGGAGATTTTCTCTAAAACCAGGTCAAAGAAAAATTTATCTTCTTCGTCTGTAGAACCACTAATTCCATTCAGCTTTCCATCTCCTTGGAAAGGTTTGAAACTATTCCTGTTTTGTGTGTTATACATGCAGTCCATTAATATGGCAGACTCTATTCTGTTTTCTAAATATTTTACATGAGTCATCTCTATTCAGAAACTAGAAAGTAAAGGGATATCTTATGTAATCCTAGCCTACTTAAGTCTACTCAATAACTTGGCTTTGAGTGATTTGATAAAAGTGGGATTAAGTAGGTTTAACTGAACATGCCACTTGGTATGCTGGAGGAGGCATCATGGTCCAATATGAGAGCTGTCAAATATGACTAATGTTTTCCTTCTAAGGAGTTGCAGTAAGGGAGCTAACACTGAAGCCAAGAAAACTCAGACTCAAACTCTGACTTAACATCTTGCTTGCCAACATTGTGAATATTTCAAATGAAGAATGGCATTTATAAACATAACAGAATTAATCAGAGTGCTGAGAGAAGTATATTTTAATAGAACTGAAATATAGGAGTCACAGCAAAAACAATGGAAGAAAGTGAATTAGATATTTTACTGAGAGAGATGTGTTTAGTGATGCATGATAAATTTAGGTTCAATATTCATTTCTATGTGAAAGATTGCTTCCCCCTCTCACTTTACTAGTCCCAATATTCCCATGATTAAGCTCATCCAAGAAATCAGAGATCAGAAAGTAGAGCTGCCTCTCTAGAAAAGATCCCAAATACATACCTATATAAAAGGCTGGATTCTTTCTAGTTCCATCATCCAAATGATGTTTTCCACTTATTCTAGTTCATAATCATAGGTTAATACAGTCTTATATAATAACATCTGCCATATGTCTTTTGTTTTCCATTTGATGTTTAGAATCTCCCCAATAGACATCAGTAATATGGAATTTTCAAGATAATGTCATATCCAGTTGATGTTGTTATAGAATGGAATATCTCATTGTAAAAGGATGTACTTCCTTCATGAAACAACATAGAAAAAGCTGGATTTTGTGTCCTGTATAAATGTTATCAATAACTCTGTTAATTTAGCTAGTTACAAGTAAGATTTTATCTAGTCATTGAAGAGAGATTTTGGGGAAACCAACAAATTGCTACACCCTTCTATAAAAGATATAATTCCATTAAGACCCAATGTGTTTAAAAGGGGCTACCCTCGATAAGGGCACCTGGGGGCTCAGTTGGTTAGACATCTGACTCTTGATTTGAGGTCAGGTCATGATCTCAGGGTCTTGAGAAGGAGCCCCACATCGAGCTCCAGGCACAGCAGGGAGTTTGCTTTAGATTCTCTCCCTCTCCCTTTGCCCCTCCCTCCCACTCTCTCAGTCTCTCTCTCTGAGTAAATAAATATTTTAAAAAATAAAAAATAAAAGAGGCTACAAAAATTATTGAAAATGTGATTTCAAAAATCAAAATGGAATCTCTAGACCTCTATCTCTACAATCTTAAAATCATAAATGCCTTGATCATCTCTATGATCTAGTAATTCAGTTTATCAATGATGACAGATTTGCAGATATTACAGATTTGTAGTTATAGACTTTGGAGACTAAAGGAGGTGATTACAGCTGGTTACTTTGTGGCCCAGAAGTAAAATGTAAGGACAATATTAATCATCTTAAATGTGTTTCTTGCAAAAACCTCATAGTATAAAAACATTTACATCATAAGCCTTTCTATGAAATAAGCAGATGACAATACTTTTCAAGGCAGATTTTTGGCAAACTGCTGCCAGAAGAAAGCCAGGAAACAGAGTTTTTAATTCATTTCATGTCAATTCAACCTTGTTCTTCTTTTGTGGAGAAATTAATTTTACCCCATTGTTATGTAAATCTGTCTTTAAAAGACTCTCTTGGACTGATATATTGCTCATTTTATGCCTGAAAATAGAAATGAATCTAAGCTTATTATTGATAATTTAGGGAAAGAAATAATGTATTTTGTAATTAGTGAGCTCTATGCCACAACAATAAATCAAAAACATTGCTGTTGTTATTGTTTTATTATTCAGCCCATCTAATGATATACTCCAAAGCACAAAGAAGGAAAGTGTATCTTATCAGAGAAAACAAATCTGATGCTAGTGTTTGCAAGGCTTTCCATATAGAAGGGTAAGTAAAATAGGTAGGTGAGTAGATAGGCAAGTAGGTAGGTAAGGTCAGTATTATTTAAAATTAATAATAACTGCTATTATTATCATCAGTATTTAGCTGCAACATGTGAGAGAATACCATCATTTGCGTCTCTGCTCTGACATACTTTGTATCACAATATATACTAATTGTAATTCCCCTTTATCTTTCCCAAGTAATGTGATTCTTTTTCTTTGACTTGTACCATATACATTATCACTTCATGAAGGAAGAGTCCAGTTGATTCATAAAAGTTACTTTTAAATAATACAAGGTCTCCCTTAGTATCAGAGACTTAGGCAAAAAAATTAAAAATACAGACAGCAAAACTATGAAAAAAGAAACAAGAAACATCTAAAATGGCAATGTTTTCACTACAGTACGCATCTCAGCAAATCAGAATTTAACTGATTACAGATGAAAAAAGTCAAGAGATAGGAATTCTACATAGAAATTATTTCTAATGTTGCTTCTTTTATCATCTTTTAACTAAGACCTACTTGTTAAAAATACTGTGACAGGGACGCCTGGGTGGCTTAGTTGGTTAAGTAGCTGCCTTCGGCTCAGGTCATGATCCCAGCGTCCTGGGATCGAGTCCCACATCAGGCTCCTTGCTTGGCAAGGAGCCTGCTTCTCCCTCTGCCTCTGCCTGCCACTCTGTCTGCCTGTGCTCGCTCGCTCGCTCTCTCTAACAAATAAATAAATAAAATCTTAAAAAAAAAATACTGTGACAAACATGAATTTGAATTGTGAAACATGATTGTAAAGCGTATAAAGGTTTGCTAATTAGTGAAATTCTAAAGGAAGTCTTTTGTGGTTGGTTCTTCAATTATTTAATTTTCTTCCTATTCTAATCCTCAATCCATTTCAGCATTCATCAAATCAGCAAACAGCATAATTAATAAGCAAAATAAACCATGGCAGGTTATTGCTACAGAGTACAAAGCAAAAATGATAAGAAATGTGTTAATATGAGGATACATCAAGGTTTAATAGTGACATGTAATATAATGTTGTTATTTAATCATTCTTAGCTGTATTAAATATTCCAATTATATACAAGCCATGATGACCTATCTAGATATTGGATGGTGGCCAAATGCATCAAATCTGCAAAGCCCAGGAAGACTGTTATCAGGGTTAAGCTGGAGATGAGAACGTTTGTACAGGAAGTCATTCTTCTTGGCAGTGCAGAAAGGCATTAATCCATTAAACTAGAATGTATATTAATGACCTCCTATGTGCAAATTTAGAAACTCTTAGAGAATAACCACTGGTTTATGTCATTCTTGCATTTAGAAAACAAGGCTATGCATTTCCCAAGCACTGTGATTTTGCTCTGTATAACTAATTTTCAACCTATAGCACAGGGCTTATCATAAAGTATTGGTTAGTAAATGTTTGTGAAATCAATCTAGACACTGATAAGGGAAAGAAGTTGATTCAAAACTAGGAAATCTGTGTGTGGGGGGGTAGGTGATAAATGATAGGGAACAAATGACCTGATTCTTTAACAGAGAGGTATCTGGTCCAAAGAGCTCTATATTCAGAAGGGAGGGACACAGTAAAGTCAAATAACCTAGAAGCCATGCACACACCAGTGTAGCCCCGAGCTGGCTGGTTTGTAAATGCCCAACTGCAAGGAAATAAATTACTATTAAAACTTGTGCATCCCAAAGAATTTACATCTATGTGACCAGATTTGGTACTTTCAAAACAAAGCTGCTGTTTCTTGTTATCAATACATGTCATAACAATGATAACATATAATGATAAAAGTGGTAATGGAGGAGGTCTGGTGTTCAGCCACCATCAGAGCTGGGCATGCTTTAGGTGTCTTCTCCACAGCTGAAGCAGAGATATTATTGTTCTTTTTCTTTGAACTCTTACTAGATAACCTGTATTTACAGGATGGCTTGTCAGAGTTGTTGGACTGGTCTAGAGCCATGCAGTGGAGCAGGGCTAATTCTCCAGGTGGGCTCTGTTAGCTGACTTCATAGCTGAGAACAAAACAGATGAGCTCATTCAATGAACAGGGTCTGTAAGCATGAAACCTAAGAAGGCCCTGTTTTATTCAGCAAAAATACCTCTCGGAATAATACTAAGAAAGTTCCATGGGACATTTTGTTTAAAATGCTGAAAAACCTAAGGAGATGTAGATTTCAAGATTTCAGAAATCCATGACTGCAAGACTTGTGAACAAAACATGTTTCACCAGCAAGAAAATTCAAAATGTCCATCCTATGCAAAGGAGTATCTGTCTCCATAACAGCAGGATGGCTGAAAGTATCCATAAGCCAATTAGTTCCCTTCATTGTAGATTTGCTCTGCGTTGCTATTTCAACAGCTCATTACTACATTAATGACCATGGCTTCAGAAGAAGGCATTTGTACAACTGGTGACGGTTCGACAACTTCTTCAAAAGTGGGCACCTAATTACTTCTTCATGTGGAGGACAAATTTAAAGGCTATCGCTCCGTCTCTAAGTTGGATGTAAAACTTCTTATCGATTACCTGGATTTAGAATAACAATAGGGACTGTCAGTGCTGGATGACTGGATTCTTTTGTTGTCATATATGTCTGTAATATTAAATTCTGACTGATCTCTCAATAGCAATATTTTATAAGCACAAAATCTAATATTTGGTCATTTGATCTCAGAAGTTAAAATGTGATTTTTAATGCCTGAGGCATACCAGTCATTAAATAAATATTTTCTGAGTGGAATGGTGAAAGCTAAGCTAAAGACAGAAAAAAATCAAGCAATAGAAATAGAGTTATCATGTGTATTAGAAAATGCGTTTTAAAATGTTAGAGGTCTCCAAAAACTAAAAAACGAAAAATTTAATGGATAATTTAAATAATCGTTTTGATATTTCCATTGCTTAGATTTTTCAAGCTCAAAATGTTGTTTTCATAAATATTTTTTGTTGTTACTTTTTTCTTTTGTTCATTTCATTTTGAAATTCGTTTGTTCTTCAGTCTTGGCTTAATTTATCTCTAAACCCTATGACCTATGTAAGCAAGGTCCTATGACCTTGTAAGCAAGGTCAACCTATGACCATGTAAGCAAGTTTTTTTTTCTGCCATTGTTCATAGAAACAGTAAAGAATTCAATGCAGTAAACTACTTATCAAGATGGAACACAATGTCCTTCTTAGAAATGTTTTGTAATAATCTCTTCAACAATAATGAAATCAGTATCTCTAGAGGTATCTACATTTCCATGTTCAATGTAGCAATTTTCACAGTAGCCAAGGTATGGAAACAATACAGCTGTCCTTCCATAGATGAATGGATAAAGAAGAGATATGGCATAAAATATAACATTATTCACAACAGAATATTATTCAGCCATGAGAAAGAAGGAAGTCATCCCATTTGTGACAACACAGATGAACACAGAGGACATTATGCTATATGAAATAAGCCAGACAGAAAAAGATAAATACTGTATATTTTCACTTATATGTGGAATCGAAAAGAAAAAAAAAAAAAAAGTCAAACTCATAGAAGCAGAGCGGAAGAGTGGTTAACAAGGGCCGGGGGAGTGGGGAAGAGGAAGATGTTGGCCAAAGTTGTGTAGGATAAATAAGCCTAGAGATCTAATGTACAGGTAAGATTCCTATTGCGGATAATACTGTACTGAATGCAGGAAATATGCTTAAAGAATAGGTTTCAGATGCACTCATCACAAAAAGAAATGGTAACTACGTAAGCAGATCATAAGTTAATTAGCTTAACTGTAGTCATCATTTCATTATATATATATGTACATCATATCATATTTTACACCTTAAATATATACCACTTTTATTAAAAGTATATACAAAACCGCACTAGAATTTCTGAAGGTTGGGGTAATGTTCTTCAGGGAATTTGTTGATTTTAGGTAAGTTACCAAATTTATCATTATAAAGGTATTTGGAAAATAAAGTTCACATGCTTTCATTAAATGAAATTTCATTTTTTCATTATTGGAATTATTGGAATCATTACTAACTTAAAAGTGCCTTCTAAATCAATATTCCATCTTCTTAACTTGATTTTTTGGTGTTTCAAATGATCCATGCAGAAGAGGACACTCACTGACCCTTAGTTTACCCCAAAGCCAGAGGCTTGAAAGGAATCAAGTCAGATTGCAGATTCCGAGTCAGTGGCCTTGAAACAGCCGTGGCTACGCTTATCGCCTGACACATTCACCAGGCACTATGTGTGATTGATTGCACTGTTTCTGAGGCTTTGGAACTGATCACCAGAATGAAGGATTTTTCCGTCTACATTAAAGCACAAAGTCATTTTAAAGACCAATTTTAGGAAGGTGAGCAATAACTGTCATCAACAACGAAAATTTCACAACCACGTGAAAAGTGGCACAGGAGCCCAAAGTATGAAAAGAATAACAGGCTTCAGGTGACTGCCTGACACCTTTCCTTTACTGGGAGTTCATGGTGCATTTGTTAATATACTTTAAATTAAAGTGTCTTTTGATAATGACAGCTTTTCTTTTGTGTGTGTGATTTTTGCCAGATTTTTTGTTTCCCTGTGGACGTACTGTATAGTTTCTTGAGTAAGAAAACTTTTATAAAGCCCTGAGCTTTTTTGCACTGGTGTGCAGGATTTAATATGATCTTTCTTCTTTCATTGTCTTCAAAAGTCAGACCTCTCCATCTGTCCCTTTCAGACAAGGTGAGGAGGTATGCCCAGTGGATGTAACCTGGCCCGAAGCATTCAGACTTGCAGATCCTTCCCAGAAAAGAAACAGTATGGATGAAGCAGAGTGGTATCCAGCCCCAAGCTTCTGAACCCTTCTGCCAGAACTGCCTGTAAATAAACACTGCTCCTTTTATTTTTCTCTTTGCCTTGACACTTTTTCGCTATTCTTATTGTCTTGTTCCTGTTTTTCTCTATTCTCATTCATAACCATTCATTCTGAAACTCATTTATATCTCTAATCTTTTTGCTCCCCAAAGCGAAGAGAGTATAACTAATCTTGGGAATGTTCCAAGTTTTAAGGAGTTTTACGGTGCCTACAGAAATAACAAGGCAACCACTTCACCATAAAAATATAAAAAATAAAGAATAGAAAGAGATAGGCTGGGGCACCTGGGTGGCTCAGTGGGTTAAAACCTCTGCCTTCAGCTCAGGTCATGATCCCAGGGTCCTGGGATGGAGCCCCACATCGGGCTCTCTGCTCAGCGGGGAGCCTGCTTCCCCCTTTCTCTGCCTGCCACTCTGCCTACTTGTGATCTCTGTCAAATAAATAAATATAATCTTAAAAAAAAAAAGAAATAGACTCCCCACACTGAATCAAGTGTCAGCATATAAAATAACTTAAATATATTGGAGTGATCCATTAGGCAAACAGACGTTGCTTGGATTGGACTTCACATCACTCATTTTGACATCTCAAAGCAAGTTAGTTTACTTTTCTAATTCTCAGACCTCCCTCCTTAAAATGTGGAAGTAAAGCTGACTTACTATAGCTGTGAGGATTAAAGGCATAATATATGTGAAATAGCTGGTAAGTGGATTTGGGCCACAGTAGGTGTCCAATGATTGCTTCAATTTTGATTCCTCCCATAAGTGTTTGAACAAAAAAGGTTTTGTTGCAGTTGGTTCTCCAACACCAAGTCAATCTGTTTCACAGGCCCGATTTATAGTATGTTATCATAAAAATATCTTTAAATAGGTAGAAATAGCCATAAATTACTATAAATTTCGCTGTATCATACTCATTCCTATATTTGGGATAGTGTATTTCATGCAGGCTAAGGTAGGTGCCTATGAAAATCTCTCTCTCTGTCTCTCTCTCTCTCTCTCTCTCTCACACACACACGCTCCTTAAAAGTAAATGAGATACAGATATCAGAAAAAAAAAGTATGCATATTTATTCACAGGCTTTCATAAAGTGACATTTAAATTTGTGATCCAATTAGTTGTAAGCTCTAGAAAGAAACAGTCAATGGGGAAAATACATGTTTATACAATGGAAATTGAAACAGAAAGATAACTATCTGAACTCTAAAACTGGGTTTCAGGGGCACCCAGGTGGCTCAGTGGGTTAAAGCCTCTGCCTTCAGCTCAGGTGGTGATCCCAGAGTCCTGGGGTGGAGCCCTGCATCAGGCTCTCTGCTCAGCAGGGAGCCTGCTTCCCTTCCTCTCTCTCTGCCTGCCTCTCTGCCTACCTGTGATCTCTATCTGTCAAATAAATAAATAAAATCTTTAAAAAAACATAAATAAAACTGGGTTTCACAATTCCTTGTTTTTAGTAGTTTAAATACAGCTTTGGGCAACATACTAGTTATCAGTAAGAGTACGCATGTTCAAATGGTCAGAAGCTCCTGATGCACTCAGAACTGGAAAAGCAATGCAATAATCCTTTCTCTGACTGTAAACAAATGGGCAGCATGATTTTAAGTCTCACTGAAATATTCACCTAAATTGTTTGATATTCTGTACATACCACAGACAATAGTTAGAGTGAAAATTCTTCCTCATTCCTATATGTATGCAGAAAAGAAGCAAAAATAAAACTACTGCAGAAAAATTCCATCTTACATTATCAATTCATTATGCAATCATGGCCATAAATATAGACTTGTCCATTTTAAAAGAATGTCTGTCTTTAAATTGACTCTTTCCTCTTATTGGTGCCTCATTGGAAACTTGCACAAATATATAGTTTAAAAATTGTCATATTATCTTGCAAAGTCAATATTTTAAGTATAACATGAGCAGGGTTTGTACAGTTGTACCAGAGTCACACACTTCTACTATTAACAATTGGGTCACATCTCCTGTGGTTTTTTCATTTGAATTAAAAGTTGCAGACAGTGATAATCTAATTCAAAGAGCTTGAAGGAGACTGAAGTAGTCAGTCGAGGTTGTTCATTTATTTCTGACAGGATTCAAATGCAGTTCCAGAATTTTGAAAAAAATACTATGATCATATATGAAAACTAGTCATGAAAAAAAATAACCACAATTTGCATGTTATCATGCATTCTGAAAAAAAAAAAAGTGTTTCATATATGGAAGTATAAAAACCATCACAAATAAACAAAATAGTCCACACAAACAGAACATAATGACTCTCCCTTACATATAGTTTGTAACTGCCCCCAGAAATTGTAGAAAATAATAATTTAATGTCATACATTGAAGAAAAACAATTACACTCATTGAAAACCTGAAGAGCAGTTCAGTAAAACAGGGTGGGCTGGAATTCAGGTCACTGAATTACAAATCTAAGTTTGCCACAGATTCTCTCAAACTGAATAGAGTAGAGGAAATTAGTCCATGATTTAGGGCTTCACTTTTTGTATTTATAAAGGGCAGCTGAACAAAATACTTCATTTTAACCTTGTAATGATGATGTTACTAAGTTATAAAGTCATGTAATTCAATAATGAGATGGTGATGTTTTCTATACATTGACCTATCAAAGCATGCAAAACTCACAATTTTATCTGTAATTCTTGAATATGAATTTAATACTTCTTTACAAATTTCAAAAATTGATTGTTTGATACCTTTCTTAAATGGAGGCATCTTGCTCCATCATTCCCATAGCTATTAGAAAAGTAAGACTTTCATCATCAGCTAGATGAAATTTATATCACTCTCCCTTTATCTTGGTCCAAGGAGTCCAAATCTCCCCTGTCAAATCTCCACTCTATTATAAAAACATACCAAAGCAGTATTCAGATAAATCTGATTTTGAAGCCCATGCTATTACCATTTATGATAATGCTTCCAATTTCTAAATTAGGTTGGACTTCATGGATCTAGAAATTCTTAGAATGTCAACTTGATTTCATTCCATCTTGCTTTTTTAGGAACCGGTTTCAACAGACTTTTTTTTTTTAAGATTTTATTTATTTATTTGACAGAGAGAAAGAGATAACAAGAAGGCAGAGAGTCAGGCAGAGGAAGGGGAAGCAGACTCCCTGCTGAGCAGAGAGCCTGATGTGGGGCTAGATCCCAGGACCCAGGACCCTGAGATCATGACCTGAGCTGAAGGCAGACGCTTAACCCACTGAGCCACCCAGGCACCCCTCATCAGACATTTTTATGCATATTATTTCTCTTAACACTTCTATCTAGCAAATATCACAGTGCTAAGTGCATACTAAAAACTCAATAATTCATTGTAGAATTTATTAGGAAAAAATACATTGTTATTTCCCATTGCCTATACTGTATTTTAAAGGGCAATAATGATTTTAAAAATATATGTATTATATATGTTTGAGATACATATCTCATCATATTACAGTCTTAAGGCTCATCCTATCATAATCCTTTTATTGCCAGTTTGAACATCTTTAGATCACCCACACTGCTTCTCCGTTGTTCCCAAAGCACAAGCACTTTGATGAGGCAGCAGATCTGGGGTAACTCTATGAACCTCTAGGTCCTTAGATTAAATTTGGATCTAGATCCCTTTAGGATGTGTTTTCCTTGAAAACACAACATTATATTTTCCCCCAACTGTTCTCCATTAGAAACATACCAAATTTCCACAGAATTCTCAATATTATTGAATCACAAAAGGGGCAATATTGATCCTATATCTTTCAAGAGGCTCCCTGACTCCTATGTAGATAGACTGTGAGGCCAACAGAGATACCCCGCGGTGAGACCTAAAAGGCACATGTCTTGTCCCTTAATACATATAAAAACAAAAACAAACCCACGATCTCCTACCATCCTGTTCTTACTTAAGTGATTTGCAACATTTGATAACTCCAGCTATTTATAAACTATTTCATGCTTCTCTCATTATATCAATTAGAGAATAAAATCATTAGGAACAAAGATTAGGTTCAATATATTTCTTAAAGAATCTAGAGCTTCTGGAAACAAACTGGTCATAATGTTCTCTGTAAAGAATTCTATTTTTTTTTTAATTCCTCAATTTGGAATTCTTATTATGTCCTATTGATTAGAGAATTCCACTCTTTAATGTTAAATTGTAGTCATTATACTCATAGTAAGCATTATACTTGCAATGCTAAGGGTGTAGGTCAGGAAGAAATATGTAGAACTATCAATGCCAAAGTATGGATTCAACAATGTTGTCAGATATTAATAAGATCAGATATTAACTCATTATTCTAACCCCCTAAATTTTCTTTCTTTCTAAAGTGGCAAAGAAATATAGCAAAGAAATAGTATTAGGAAACATTGTTTTTCTCTAATACTAAGAGAAATAATGGAGTAATTTTACTTACCTTATATTTTAAACTATACTTTCTAGTTTCATCTCAACCCAGTTTTCAAAGCACAGCTCCTCAATATCTAGAACCAAGGTCAAGTGCTCAAATTACACCATAATAATGGTTCAAATCAAAACACGAAGAGCCATAATAGACCAATAAATCTGTCTTGTTCTTCCAAAGTTAAAAATTTTAGGGAAGAAATTGATTTTGTAATTAGTTGCTCAGTGATTCTCAGTTCTTTAGCATGAACTGCACTTTTCTTAAGTTACTTATTGTTTCCTAAATTAATGTAAGGGAGTTTTAGAACTTTTCATTTCTAGGTCATGGCACAGGAGTAGGAACAAGAAATCAAGAAGAAATTTGTTCCTGTCTTGAACATAATTACTTAAAATATTAAAAAAAAAAAAAACAGAAAAGCCCTATAAACACAAAGTCTACCTTTTCTTTAATTCTTTAAAACTTAAATGTAATGCAGGAAAATGGTGAGAAAGTCACAAAAAAATCAGAAAATACTACATGAATAATTATCCAGTTCTGTTTTATAAACAATGCCTGATAAATCTTTTGAAATCTAATTATGTAAAATTTTAACTTGAAGACTGTAAAGGTTGGGAATTCCTTTATATTTGAGATGTTATTAATTCTTAAGAGATACTTATCACATGGATTTAAATTATGCCTAACCCTCAGTGATTCCATCTTAGTAACTTTTCCTAAATACGTGCTGTGGGCAAGGGCTACATAGAACCTGGCTAAATTGAAGTACAAGCTATGCATAATTCTATTATGTAGTTTGTAGATTAGGCAGGTCATTTGCGTCCCATTGAGCTGCTACCAAAATGAACAGAAGCACAAGGGAAAAAAAGAGGTACTCAAGTCATGTATTTGGCAAGATCTGGTACATAACAAAGAGGTTGTAGCTATTCAACTCGGTGTCTTCTGTTTTCAAAACAATGTAGACAAACTATTTAGGGTAAATTTGGCCAAAATGATTTATAGAGTATAACACATTTTGCTAAATTTAATTCTACCATTAAAGCAGGAACTCAGAGAATGAAAAACAGTTGAGTTTCTAAATGTGTGTGTATGTGATTGTGTATGTGAGTTTTTGCTTATTAAAGGAATCTGTTCTAAAATCTAGATTTCACTTAGTGTTCTGCAAATACTCATGTGTCTATTCCTTTTAAATAACTGTGAATGTTTACCAATGTATTTTTTCCATCGCTGTGGTATAAGTATTATTACAAGTTTGTCATTTAAACACTTTTGCCCCGATATATCAATGAAATAGGAATTAGATGGCTCACTTGTAATATATCTTACTTCAAATAATTGTTTATACTCCCCAGAACCAGAAAGTTGTTGTTTTTTTTTTTTCCTTTCAGTCACCATAGAATATGTAATGAAATTTCCTTATTCTGGCTACTGCTCAATTGTTTTTTAAAACAATGCAAATATACATTGTAAATTATTTTAAATAAATCAATATGTGCCTATGTGTTGTGTATTTAATCTTTTTATTTTTGGGCTTTCAACAGAAACTTACAGAATCAATAAGGCTAAAAGATTCAATTATTTTATTTTAAATATGATAAATTATTTTAAATATAATAAATTGGTTATTTCTTTTCATTTTCTCTCCACATTTGGAAAGTGAAACCTCCTTTCCTTAGTGGAATTATTTTGCAGAGAATTCTATCCTATTGAGAATTAATGTTACTCAGACATATCTAGTTAACATTAACATTACTAAACTAGTAATTAAGGTTCTGTATATAATGTCACAATTGTGTTAAAAAGTTGGAAAATCTAAGATGAAACAAAATTTTCAAGTTGATTGTTCTTTACACATTTTAATTATTAGCACTGAGTAGCTTAAGCAGTTTGGAGTGTTTTGTTTTCCTTTCTTTCTTTCTTTCTTTTTTTTTTTTTTTTTAATTTTATGGAAAGTTCACATCCTAGGAGGAACTTTAAAACTCCAATATCTATACCACAGAAACTTAGCATGGCAGTAAGCAAAAATATGCTAGAAATGGAGTTAAGTACAAAGACAATGTTCTTAATATTAAGAGTAGTGTTTTCCATCTGTCTTGCATTGGGAAAGATATATTTACTATCATTAGACTACTTATAAAGTTAGGAGAATTCCTAAGCTTACTGATTGAATATTGCTAAATACTCGGGGTGCCTGGGTGACTTAGTCTGGTAAGCCTCTGCCTTCAGCTCAAGTCATGATCCCAGGGTCCTGGGATTGAGCCCTGTGTTGGGCTTCCTGCTCAGGAGAGAGTCTGCTTCTCCCTCTCCCCCCAACCTCCGCTTATGCTCTCTCTCTCTCAAATAAATAGATTTTTTTTTAAAGAGTATTCTAGATTTGTCTTGGAGGGATGAGGCAAGATGGCGGAGAAGTAGCAGCTGAGATGACATCAGACAGCAGGAGATCAGCCAGATCGCCTATCAAACCATTCCAGACACCTACGAATCCAATAGAGGATCGAAGAGAAGAAAAACAACAATTCTAGAAACAGAAAATCGACCATTTCTAAAAGGTAGGACCAGTGGAGAAGTGAATCCAACATAACGGGAAGAGAGACCCCAGGGGGAGGGGCCGGCTCCCGGCAAGCGGCGGAACAACGGAGCAAGGATCAGGACTTTTAAAGTCGGCTCCACGGAGGGACATCGCTCCAGAGGCTAAACTGGGGTGAAGACCTCGCGGGGACAGCGTGGACTCAGGTCCCGCGGGGTCACAGAAGGATCGGGGGTGTCTGAGTGTCGCAGAGCTCACAGGTATGAGAGCGGGGAAGTCGGCTGCGGAGACAGAGCCGAGGTTTCCTAGTGGTCGGTGACACGGGCCGGTGCTCTGTGCGAGGGTCCCCACAAGATCCGGGGAGACTCTGACCCGGGAGAGCTCAGGGATCTACGGGGTTCGGAGACTCCAGGTGGGACTCTGCCAGAGACAGAGACGCTTGGTCATAGGCTGGGTGAGCTCGGAGCTCCCAGAGGCCAGTGACACGGGACTGATGACGCACTATTTTCCCCAAGTGCAGCCAGAGGCCGGAGAGACGGGAGTGATTAAATGCTTTTCTCTGAAGGCGCACTGAAGACTGGGGCCCCGAGCTCTCGGCTCCTCCGAACCGGAGATTGGGAGGCCGCCATTGTCATTCCTGTCCTCCGGACTCTACGGAAAGCGTTCAGGGAACAAAAGCTCCCGAAAGCGAACCTGAGAGGATTACTCAGCCCGGCCCCTGGTAAGGGCGGTGCAACTCTGCCTGGGGCAAAGACACCTGAGAATCACGACAACAGGCCCCTCCCCCAGAAGATCAAAGAAATATAGCCAAGACCAAGTTCACTTAACAAGGAGAACAGCGGATTCTTATCTGGACAAAATGACAAGGCCGAAAAACTCACCACAAAAGAAAGAACAGGAGGCAGGACCAAGGCTAGGGACCTAATCAGTACAGACATTGGTAATATGTCAGATCTGGAATTCAGGACGACGATTCTCAAGGTTCTAGCCGGGCTCGAAAAAGGCATGGAAGATATTAGAGAAACCCTGTCGGGAGAAATAAAAGCCCTTTCTGGAGAAATAAAAGAACTAAAGTCTAATCAAGTTGAAATAAACAAAGCTATTAATGAGGTGCAATCAAAAATGGAGGCTCTTACTGCTAGGATAAATGAGGCAGAAGAGAGAATTAGTGATATAGAAGACCAAATGACAGAGAATAAAGAAGCTGAGCAAAAGAGAGACAAACAACTACTGGACCACGAGGGGAGAATTCGAGAGATAAGTGATGCCATAAGACAAAACAACATTAGAATAATTGGGATTCCAGAAGAAGAAGAAAGAGAAATAGGAGCAGAAGGTATACTGGAGAGGATTATTGTAGAGAGTTTCCCGAATTATAGCAAGGGGAACAAGCATCAAAATCCAGGAGGTGCAGAGAACACCCCTCAAAATCAATAGGAATCGACCCACACCCCGCCATCTAATAGTAAAATTTGCAAGTCTTAGCGACAAAGAGAAAATCCTGAAAGCAGCATGGGACAAGAAGTCTGTAACATACAAAGGCAAAAATATTTGATTGGCAGCAGACTTATCCACAGAGACCTGGCAGGCCAGAAAGAACTGGCATGATATATTCAGAGCACTAAACGAGAAAAACATGCAGCCAAGAATACTTTATCCAGCTAGGTTATCACTGAAAATAGAAGGAGAGATAAAAAGCTTCCAGGACAAACAAAAACTGAAAGAATTTGTAAGCACCAAACCAGCTCTACAGGAAATATTGAAAGGGGTCCTCTAAGCAAAGAGAGACCCTAAAAGTATTACCAGAAAGGAACAGACACAATATACAGTAACAATCACCATACAGGCAATACAATGGCACTAAACTCATATCTCTCAATAGTTACCCTGAATGTAAATGGGCTAAATGCCCCAATCAAAAGACACAGGGTTTCAGAGTGGATAAAAAAAACAAAACCCATCCATATGCTGCCTACAAGAAACTCATTTTAGACCTGAAGACACCTCCAGATTGAAAGTGAGGGGGTGGAAAACAATTTACCATGCTAATGGACATTAGAAGAAAGCTGGGGTGGCAATCCTTATATCAGATCAATTAGATTTTAAGCCAAAGAGTATAATAAGAGATGAGGAAGGACACTACATCATACTCAAAGGGTCTGTCCAACACGAAGATCTAACAATTTTAAATATCTATGCCCCTAACATGGGAGCAGCCAACTATATAAACCAATTAATAACAAAATCAAAGAAACACATTGACAAGAATACAATAATAGTTGGAGACTTTAATACACCCCTCACTGAAATGGACAGATCATCCAAGCAAAAGATCAACAAGGAAATAAAGGTCTTCAATGACACACTGGACCAGATGGACATCACAGATATATTCAGAACATTCCATCCCAAAGCAACAGAATACACATTCTTCTCTAGTGCCCATGGAACATTCTCCAGAATAGATCACATCCTGGGTCATAAATCGGGTCTCAACAGGTGTCAAAAGATTGGGATCATTCCCTGCATATTTTCAGACCACAATGCTCTGAAGCTAGAACTCAATCACAAGAGGAAATTTGGAAAGAGCACAAATACATGGAGACTCAACAGCATCCTTCTAAAGAATGAATGGGTCAACCAGGAAATTAAAGAAGAATTGAAAAAAACCATGGAAACAAATGATAATGAAAACACAATGGTCCAAAATCTGTGGGACACAGCAAAGGCAGTCCTGAGAGGAAAATATATAGCGATACAAGCCTATCTCAAGAAACAGGAAAGGTCTCAAATACACAACCTAACCCTACACCTAAAGGAGCTTGAGAAAGAACAACAAAGAAAGCCTAAACCCAGCAGGAGAAGAGAAATAATAAAGATCAAAGCAGAAATCAATGAAATAGAAACCAAAAAAACAATAGAACAAATCAATGAAACTAGGAGCTGGTTCTTTGAAAGAATTAATAAGATTGATAAACCCCTGGCCAGACTTATCCAAAAGAAAAGAGAAAGGACCCAAATAAATAAAATCATGAATGAAAGAGGAGAGATCACAACCAACACCAAAGAAATACAAACAATCATAAGAACATATTATGAACAACTCTATGCCAACAAATTCGACAATCTGGAAGAAATGGATGCTTTCCTAGAGACATATAAACTGCCAAAACTGAACCAGGAAGAAATAGAAAACCTGAATAGGCCCATAACCAGTAAGGAGATTGAAACAGTCATCCAAAATCTCCAAACAAACAAAAGCCCAGGGCCAGATGGCTTCCCAGGGGAATTCTACCAAACATTTAAAGAAGAATTAATTCCTATTCTCCTGAAACTGTTCCAAAAAATAGAAATGGAAGGAAAACATCCAAACTCATTTTATGAGGCCAGCATCACCTTGATCCCCAAACCAGACAAGGATCCCATCAAAAAAGAGAATTACAGACCAATATCCTTGATGAACACAGATGCGAAAATTCTCACCAAAATACTAGCCAATAGGATCCAACAGTACA
>RCUC01135017.1:0-46373 GCA_003697995.1 Taxidea taxus jeffersonii
AAGACTCCACCCAAAAACCTCTAGAACACATACAGGAATTCTGTAAAGTGTCAGGATATAAAATCAATGCACAGAAGTCAGTTGCATTTCTATACACCAACAACAAGACAGAAGAAAGGGAAATTGAGGAGTCAATCGCATTTATAATTGCACCCAAACCATAAATTACCTAGGAAAAAACCTAACCAAAGAGGCAAAAAAATCTCTACTCAGAATAGTATAGAGTACTCATGAAAGACATTGAGGAAGACACAAAGAAATGGAAAAACATTCCATGCCCATGGACTGGAAAAACAAATATCATGAAAATGTCTATGCTACCTAGAGCAATCTAGGTAGCAATACCATTTAATGCAATCCCTATCAAAATACCATCAACTATTTTCAAAGTAATGGAATAAATAATCCTAAAATTTGTATGGAACCAGAAAAGACCTCAAATAGCCAGAGGAATGTTGAAAAAGAAAACCAAAGCTGATGACATCATAATTCTGGACTTCCAGTTCTTTTACAAATCTGTATTTATCAAGACAGTATGGTACTGGCACAAAAACAGACACATAGTTCGGTGGAACAGAATAGAGAGCCCAGAAATGGACCCTCAACTCTATGGTCAACTAATCTTCAACAAAGCAGGAGAGAATATCCAATGGAAAAATGTATCTTCAACAAATGGTATTGGGATAGTCAGACAGCCACATGCAGAAGAATGAAAATGAACCATTTCCTTACACCACACACAAAAATAGATTCAAAATAGATGAAAGACCTCAATGTGAGACAGGAATCCATCAAAATCCTTGAGAAGAACACAGGCAGCAACCTCTCCAACCTTAGCCACAGCAACTTCTTCCTAGAAACATCACCAAAGGCAAAGGAATTAAGGGCAAAAAGGAACTATTGGGACTTCATCAAGATAGAAAGCTTTTGCACAGCAAAGAAACCAGTCAACAAAACCAAAAGACAACTGACACAATGGGAGAAGATATTTGCAAATGACATATCAGATAAAGGGCTGATATACAAAATCTATAAATAACTTATCAAACTCAACACCCAAAGAACAAATAATCCAATCAAGAAAAAGGTAGAAGACATGAACAGACATTTATCCAAAGAGTACATACAAATGGCCAACAGACACATGAAAAAGTGCTCAAAATCACTCGGCATCAGGGAAATACAAATCAAAACCACAGGGAGATACCACCTCACACCAGTCAGAATGGCTAAAATTAACCAGTCAGGAAATGAAAGATGTTGGTGAGGATGCAGAGAAAGGGGAACACTCATACACTATTGGTGGGAGTGCAAGCTGATGCAGCCACTCTGTAAAACAGTATGGAAGTTCCTCAAAAAGTTGAAAATAGAGCTACCCTAGGACCCAGGAATTGCACTGCTGGGTATTTACCCTAAAGATACAAATGTAGTGATCCAAAGAGGCACGTGAACCCCAATGTTTATAGTAGCAACCACAATAGACAAACTATGGAAAGTGCCTAAATGTCCATCAACAGATGAATGGATAAAGACGGTGAGGTATATATATATATATGTTTATGCATATATATGTGTGTACACAGAGATACACACACACACACACACACACACACACACACACAATGAAATATTACACAGTCATCAAAAATGAAATCTTGCCAATTGCAACGACGTGGATGGAACTACAGGATATTATGCTAAGTGAAATAAGTCAATCAGAGAAAAGCAATTATCATATGATCTCACTGGTATTGGGAATTTGAGAAACAAGACAGAGGATCATAGGGGAAGGGAGGGAAAAATGAAACAGGATGAAACCAGAGAGGGGGATAAACCATAAAAGACTCAATCTCAGGAAAAAAAACTGAGGGTTATTGGTGTGGAGGGGGGTGGGAAGGATGGGGTAGCTGGGTGATGAGCACTGGGGACAGTATGTGCTATGGTGAGCACTGTGAATCGTGTAAAACTGATGAATCACAGACCTGTAACCCTAAAACAAATAATACATTATATGTTAATAAAAATTTTTTTAAATGCAGAGAATACTACTAAAAAAAAAAAACAAAGAATCTGTCAAGTCACAAATTTTTGAGGTGGAATTATTTTGTTCCAGCCATGTATATAATTATTCATAAAACAATTAACTTACACAAAATTGCCAGGTTACTGAGAAAAACCAATCAAAGTAGATGTCATAAAGAAACTGCCTATACAGAGAGTACAAGAACCTTATCAGAAAAACTGCAATACAAATTACAAAAAAGTGGGAAAAGTATCTTTATATTTTCCTCTCTCGCTCTTTCTCTTACTAGAGGAAATAACTGAGCTCCCTGCGTTTGGAGCTTGGTGTAGCTATGGGAATAACATTATAATCACAGTCTTCTACCCTTTTCCCTTCTCACTTGCCCAGCAATTTACAGGTCAGGAATATCTTACTTGAGGATGACTGTTTCCCATTTGTAACTAGTGACCTATAGAAAATTAAAAATGACTCAGGGTATTGCCTGTATGTATGGCTTATACAGATAAAATACAGAAATAAGCTAAAAAACCAGATACTAAAGACAAGTCTGTATTTCAATATATTGAAAATATAGAAAATAATAATTAACATAAGGGAGGACAAAGAGAGTAAAACTAACATGTAAGCCATCATTTGGCCTCTAACCAGAAAAGACTGACTTACAACATAAACTGATAAAAATCTTTCTCATTTTAGCTTTAAAAATCAACAAAAATCCTCTTCTGGCAAAAAAAAGCTGGTTAAACGCCAAGGCTACTGATGGGAAGTGGCAAGGATGAAGCTTTAAAATGCTATTTTTATGATATTTTTCCCCTTTTTAGATGAGAACTACACCTTGACTTCTCTTTGAAAGATAACTGTATGAAAACAATGTAGCTAGACAGAAGGTTTACATGAATTTGTGAAAAGTTTTGTTTGGTTTTTCAAAAAGGCTGGATGCCTTTTGTCATTCTAGGATACTTGATGGATTCTGAGTACCCTAGATTTTAAAGGTCCTATAAGCAAGTAATTAAATTGTGTTATCACAAACTGAGCTATTCATAAAATCATTAATTTGAGGAGTTCATGTTTGCTGTATTAAAAACTAAAAGTTTACTGAGTGGAAACTAATTTCAGTCAAAGATCTCTTTTATCTCAAGGACAGACTTAAGATGATTCTTTAAGGTTAGAGATCAATAAACATAAGAGACAAAGACTAAAATGCAGACATGTGTTTGAGAAAGTGTCTGGCCTCCTTTGAATCTTGATTTGAAGCTACTGTTACTATGGTTTCTGATTTGAGAAAGTCAAAGAAATAGCCACCCATCCTTTGATATTTTCTAAAGTAAAGATGAATTTTAAAATTCACATTACAGGGACGCATGGGTGGCTCAGTTGGTTAAGCAGCTGCCTTCGGCTCAGGTCATGATCCCAGCGTCCTGGGATCAAGTCCTACATCGGGCTCCTTGCTTGGCAGGGAGCCTGCTTCTCCCTCTGCCTCTGACTGCCACTCTGTCTGCCTGTGCTTGCTCTCTCTCTCTAACAAATAAATACAAATAAAATCTTTTTAAAAAATAAATAAATAAAAATAAAAAATAAAATAAAATTCATATTACAAGCATTAAAGGTTTCCACATTTGAGGACTTTTTATGCTAAGTGGTTTTGTTTATAAGACCAGAAAAAATATGGAATAATTTTTTATAGTCTCAGTTTAGGAATTTCCTTAATGTTTCAAAGCATTAATTAGTAAATTTAAGGATTTTAGTGTGGAAATCTCCTTCTCAAATAAAAAATATGCTATGATATTACTAAACAATTAAACTGACTTACTACAGCAAGGAAGAACACAATTCCAAAATAGCACTCAATTGAGAAAGTAAGAACATAGTTTCTATGGCACATGGGTTGATCTCATAGTTATTAAAACAGGCTTTCAAAAACCTGGCAAATCTTTGAATTGGATGATATCTTCAGGCAAGAGTTGATGGAGGCAAGGCAAGGTTTTAGGCGAAAGGAAGGAAGGAAGGAAGGAAGGAAGGAAAGGAAGGAAGCAAGCAAGTGAGCAATGTAAATCACAAGATATTCCCTGGTTATAATTACACAATTGATGGAGATGGCTGTTCTAGTTCTCAGTCATGCGTAACTGAAAACTGTATTTTATTCTGACCCATCCAGAAAGTCAGAGAAAAGTAGCCTCACTCTTGACTACATCATTGTCAGGATTTCTAGATGGCACTGATGTCATAGAAACAACAGTTTGGAGTCCAATTAGGAACTGATCTCCATGTTCCTTTTGTCAAATGCTGAGTTGTTGGATCATGTAGTACGATAGTGATTATATAGCAGCCTTTAAAACTTTGGAAATTGCTTACAATCATAATACACAGAAATTCAAGAGCAAAATAATGATTAAACATGGCAGAATGCTTCAGAGAAATAATTTAAAATTACCAAACTCAAGCTAAAACGTGTCCCTCAATCTATTTACCTACTTGGCAAGCCAGATAAACCATCTTCTTCAATTCAGAGATTAATTGTTTCTTCTGGCTCACAACCAAGTGCAACAAAAAGTGTTGGCAATAGCACAGACATAACTTACTTGGCTACCTAATAAAAAGTCTAAAGCTATTTGGTTGTCTACCATCACGTAGGTTAAAATGTTTAGTTGCTTATTGAGCCTCAAAAGCTGTCAGAGTCAATTATAACTTTAAGGTTAATTACACATTTCTGGCCATGTTTTCCAATTAATGATCACTTATAAAAATCTCCATTTGGATGGAACCAGAAAAAGTGAATCAGTGATTCCTTTAAGAAATTCTCCAGCTGTTAGGTCATACAAGGTTTCCTTGGGAGGTGAAGAAAGATGGTAGTATCTGCTAATGATAAACCCAAGTGTATTACGTGAGTTCCTGGTAGTATTGGGCCATATCTGCTTGCAGCAAAATGGTGTCTAAGAGCAGATGATATTCTGAAAAGCACAGATTGGTCTGCTACTAAGCCATAAGAGAAACCATGAACTACGGAAGCTCAAATATTTCTGAACATTTTCTACTAGGCCAGAAGATGGGAGATCGTATAGAAAGTGGAGTCTTTGTGTAAGTGAGAATGCCTGGCAGAGCTCTTTAATGAGAGCCTCATGATTCCCCAAATGGGAAACTGAGGAAACCTTTGCCAGTATGGGAGCCATGGATCTTTAACGAAGACTATGACATTCTGAAAACAGAGAAAAAAAAAAAAATACTCACATCCAGTTGTAGGGAGTGATAGTAAGAAGTCAATTTAGAAGTATTCAAATAGGCTGTGAGATTCTGTCCCCCACAAATGTCTAACTTTTAGAGTTTTACCAGGATTATACTATTGGAAAATAAGGCATGTATTAGAGGTACTAAAAGTGATTTTTTCTAAAAATTCCCTAGCAGAATTTATTTAGAATGATGGCAAACTTTGTCCTTGCTATGACAGATCGGTTCATGTAGAGTCAAAACAGGGTTCTACCTGAAATCATCTGCAACTACAAGACAAGTGTCCTGGCAATGCCAGAGATTATCTTCATATAACTTATATCCAAATCATTTCCAATATTCCGTCTTAGCTGTTGGAAACCAATTCTGGCATTCTATGACCTCTTTGAACTCCTCCAAACTCCTATTTAGGGGAAGTATCAGAGGAGCAAGCACCTTTGTAAAGGCTTTATACTGACTCCCTGTGGTGGGGCATTCTCACATAACAATTCCATTATCTCTATTATCTCCAATCTTCTGGTTTAGTAGAAAACACAAATGTAATTCTCAAATTAAAATTACTCAAACTTGCCTTATAAGATAACTAATTGCAATGTTTCTTAATTTACATGTTCCCTTAAACTTTATCTGGTATGGAGATAAGTAAGAAGGGCGTTTCTTAATCCTTGATCAGAATGGATGAGGCAGGGCTCCTAAAAAATGTTAGTACATATCAGCCTAAAAATAGTACTATTAAATACTATACATCAGAGACTCATATTTCCAGGTTGCAAACAGTCATTTTAACTAAATGACTACTAAGGGATAAAAATAGAGGTACCTAGGAATCCAAATCTAAGGATTTTTCACAACATTCTTCCACAAATTCTCATTAATGAGCATCTCCCCTTGGCTCTATCTCTGCTTGAGAAGCATATTAACCTAATCAATTGGTACCATAGAGATAGATCAAAGAACATAAGGCCACGTTGCCCTTAATTTTAACTGTTGCTAAATCCACATGAAGTCTTTTTCTCACTTCATTCTTTGTCTCCCTTTCACTAATCTACAATGAAAATAGGCTACCTTTCTCTCTCCAGCAATCCAATTCCCTTGGAAAAGGGCAGTTGGTCTATATTCCATCTATCCGTAACTCCTAGAAGACTACTATACAGAGACTAGACAATCAGTGATCATTAGGGGGCACACAGACCAGTTCTATACTATATCTGCCATGTTATCCCATATAAATATCAGCATTTTTGGCAACTTTATAAAAATGCTAAGAGGATTTTAACTTTCTTTTGTGTGACTGGCTTTCAGTGCTTGCCTCTAAGTCAGCCTATAAGACATTCATTACTGGTGACAACTCTTATTTTCAACAGTGACTACCCAGGGTTAAAATTGAAACACCAAAGTATTTTCTCATGGACTCTGCAGAGAATCAGGGCTTGCCAGTGTACCCTCTATTTCTAAAGGGCATAGCAACTGCATGTGAAAGCATCCCGGTATCCCCAGTGATACCAATCTCAGAGACTCAAACTCATTCAATGAATAAAGGATCTGCAGACTAGGAAGATTTAATTTCCCTTCAGGGAGGATAATAAAATGTATAATGACCTGTAAGTTCACCAAAGACATACTAGGAGAAGACACATAAATTACCACCAGTGATTATGATTTACACATAGGCTAGCAAAATGCCTTTGTCAAGGTTCAACATCAAAAATCTAGAAAAATATCAGACCTTAAGAGATTCTTGTGTGTGTTTGACTATTTTCGTTTCTTTCATTATTGCAATATTTGTTATAAAAATATAAAAATTATAATTACAAGAAAATAATTAGAAAACCATCCATATTTGTGCCCCCTAAGAAATATTCACTATTATTATTTTGGTTTATACATATGCATTCATTTTAAAATAGACTGAATTTTAAACCTTGTTTTGTCTCCACCTTTTTCACTTATCAATCTACCCTGGTCAACTTTCCATGTTATTAAATATTCAATATAGTATAGCTGATATATATATATATATATAACATACTTCCACTGTGTTCACAACATAACTTATTTAATTCATTTTTTTCTATAATCAACAAAGAAATGACATAAATATAGGGAGGAAAAAATAGACAAATAGGTTCAAAATGAAGGTAAGCTAGGTAGACTAGGCCTTTCAGGGATCAATGTTAAACCAACTTTATAAAAAGAAGAAAAAGTGTAATGATTAAAAATCCAGACTCAGAACCACACTGTTTGGATTTAAAATCAAATCTATCATTTACTATCATTAGATAAGTCATTTTAGCCTCCAACCCATTCTGTAAAATAGGAATGACAATAATATCTCTCTCAAGGATTGCTGTGAGGATTAAATGAGTTAATGCAGGTATAGCTAAGAGCAATGCCTGACACACAGTATATACTTTGTAAATGTTCACCATTATTATTTTTACCATTGAACTGAAGAAGAAAGTAAACTATTATATCTTAGATTTCACAGTTAACACAACGCAATGAGAGTATATACCACAATATTATGAAAAGACTAAGTTAATAACAATGCACCACAAGATGTGTGTGTGTGTGTGTGTGTGTGTGTGTGTGTGTGCGCACACACGAGTGTATATAAAGAAAAAAGAGAGAGAATTAGAAGGTAAGTTTAGGGGCACCTGGGTGGCTCAGTGGGTTAAAGCCTCTGCTTTCAGCTCGGGTCATGATCCCAGGGTCCTGGGATCGAGCCCCGCAAAAAAAAAAAAAAAAAAAGGTAAGTTTAATGTGAATTAGAAGATAAAAAAAAAACTTGGGACACCTGGGTGGCTCAGTTGGTTAAGCGGCTGCCTTCAGCTTGGGTCATGATCCCAGCGTCCTGGGATGGAGTTCTACATTGGGGCTTCTTGCTTGGCAGGAAGCCGGCTTCTTCCTCTGCCTCTGCCTGCCTGTGCTCCCTCTCACTCTCTCTCTCTGATAAATAAAAAATAAAAATCTTTAAAAAATTTATTAAAAAAAAAGAAGATGAAACAAAGTTTATTTTTAAGCTGACAGACTCCAAGCAAATGGCTATAGTTCAAGAAAGGAACCCAAGCTAATTTTTAAATTGATAAAGCCTTTTCAAATATCATCTCAATTAGTCATAACCATGTGAGTTCTGGTGCAGTGTTGGAAGAAACTGAAATTCAGACAGGTCAAGTGACTTAGATAAGATAACATAGCAAGTGAGTTGGTGCCAATGAGACCAAAAACTCTGAATTGCAACTGCAAATTTTGTGTGATGCTGTACTGTCTTTCATTTTAAACTTGTTTTAAGACAAAGATTGTGATATTTGGGGGATGAGGCAAATCCATATACTGGGCACCCCAGACCTGGCCTGCCTCCTTTTTTGTAAATAAAGTTTCACTGGAACTCAGCAATGTCTATTCATTTATGTATTGTTTATGGCTAGTTCGATACTACCACAGCATAACTGAGTGATTGCAAAAGATATCATACAGCCCACAAATCTGAAACTTGTTGACACAATCTGTTGTGTCACACACACACAATGTTGTGTCACACACACACACACACACACACAATGTTGTGTCACACACACACACACACAATGTTACAATCTGATCCTTGTTGACACAAAATGAACAAGCCTTATAGAATTTCTAAAAGTAAGAAAGAGACTTCCATTCAAGCCCAAGTTAGGACAGCTGCCCAGGAAACACACTCTTCACAGGAAAAAAAGTGTCTGTAGACTGAACAGTTTTCACAGAGTTTTATACTTTTTACATCTTGTAATAATCTTGCAAATGCTCCAAAGATTACAGATTACCATATAGACAGGAATCAAAGTTTAATATCAAGGAATAGGGAGTAGGAGCATTGATCAATATCTTTAAGGACAAGATGGTTTTCCTTTAGGGTACTCATCTACAAAGCAGGTATACAGTGTATGCTTGGTGGGCCATAAGTTAGGCTTTTGATTTAAAAGAAGTGTCGTCACACACTGAAATAAAGCTCTCAGACACCAATCTGAGCAGTCATGCAGGGCTGTCTCTGCAAGGGAGAGGAGCAGCCCAAAAAGTTGCTCTTTATAGACTGTTGCTTACTTAAAGGTGATCCCAAAACTAACAAGTTTATAACAGAAAAATAAATCAGAGAGAAATTGAAAGTAAATGCTGCATGCCTGAAGAAAGAAAAAAATAAGATCAATGGTCACTCTGTTGCAGGCATCCCTAGTGCCTGTAGTTCCTACCTGGATGAGCAGACACGCTATCCCTTTCTCCAGCTTGAGGAGTGACCTGCGTGTGGGCACAAAAGATAAATGTTTCTCCTAAGCATTTACTCCTTGGATGAGTGTTGAGTGCATTGAGCTGCAACAAAGTTCTGGCTGTTTTCAGCCCAGAAACTTCAAAGGAGGCCCAATTTTCTGGATACTCCTTTGCTTTTCAATTAGTCTCATCCAGGAAGGCATATGTTTAATAAATCTTATCTAGCCAGGCATTATGAATTTCCACAAAAAGTTAA
This sequence comes from Taxidea taxus jeffersonii, assembly GCA_003697995.1. NCBI lineage: Eukaryota > Metazoa > Chordata > Mammalia > Carnivora > Mustelidae > Taxidea > Taxidea taxus. The sequence goes on from RCUC01135017.1 coordinate 9,747, forward strand.
TGTACAGTCATACTGACTTAGAAATCTGAAATCTTGGGCCTTTAGAGAGTTTTTTCATCACCCATTATAGAAAGTTTGCCAGCACCTGATTTGACTGAAAATAGAAAACATTCTTTAACATATGGAACACAGAATGAAAGCAAGAGCTATAAATTGGAATGTGTAAGTAAACACAGATCTTAAAGAAGATGACTGCTTCTTACCAAAAACAAAAGGCTAAAATAACAAAGAACAAGTGAAAGGGAGAGATGAGATATGAGATACAGACAATAAAGCGTGATTTAACAAATATATCAATTATAGGGCAGGGCAGCCTGAAAATAGTAATATGGTTATCCTGAGAAACAAATTTATTTACATCATTACCTATTATTTGTGACATGTATTACTGACATGGTTGTTTAGGAACTGAAAAGTAAGTACTAGATCTTTGATTTCTAAACCATTAATATAAAACCATTAATATAGGGATGCCTGGGTGGCTCAGTTGGTTGGGCGGCTGCCTTCGGCTCAGGTCATGATCCCAGCGTCCTGGGATCAAGTCCCACATTGGGCTCCTTGCTCGGCAGGGAGCCTGCTTCTCCCTCTGCCTCTGCCGGCCTCTCTGTCTGCCTGTGCTCTCTCTCCCTCTCTAACTAATAAATAAATAAAATCTTAAAAAAAAAATTTTTTTAAAAACCATTAATATAAAAGTTCCTCTCTTTTATTTTTTCGGGAAAGATTGTCACCCATTATTCAGTGAGAACAAACGAGATCACGGAATGAGTGAGGAAGGTCCATGAACACAGGGTTAGGACATACAGTAGAAAGATGGTCTCCACCTCATTCTAGTTCAAGATGGCGATGAACTCACCTGAACTCACCTCCTCCCACAAATACACTTCTCTACATTACCCATGGAACAGCTTCTTCTGAAGGAAGGAAAAAAAAAAGAAACCCTGAAAACTGACTCCTATGTCAACAAGAGAAGGCCCACCTCTCGGCAGGTAGGAGAGGCTGGGACACAACGTAATCATAAACCCCAACCCCAGCACCACAACTGGGTGGGAGCTCAAAACCTTGAGATCTTCCCTGAAGAGTGAAGGGTTTGAACCCCACATCCATCACCCCCACTTTTAGGATCGGCACCTGCCAAGCCCCCAAAACATCTAGCTTTGAAAAACAACAAAGCCGGCATCCACAAGACCCACAAGGTTAGAATGACCTGAAAAACAGCTCTTAAGAGGCTCCTGCGCTTGGACTCACCTGCCTCAGGGCCCAGCGTGGAGGCAGCCGAGGGAGGGAAAACCAGACTTCCCGTGTGAGAGGCGCTCTTATTTCTTTATTGTCTTGGAGCACTGGCCTGAGGGGCAGGCATCTGGTTTAACACACATCTGGAGGCTCACGGGGCCCCTCTCCAGCGACAGAGTCGGGCGGGCACCATCTTGGCGTTTCCCTCTTCCCAGGCCCAGCGCCATTCTCTCGTGGAGGGGAGGTTTTCCTTGCGTCTTGTGTGCTTGTCTTTGTGGCTGCCGCCTGGGGAAGCCCTTGATGTGCTGGCTCTGGTGACCAGGGGTGCTAGTGTTCCTTTATCCCACAGGACTGTAACCATCAGAGAGACAGTTCTTTTTTTTTTTTTAACATTTTATTTATTTGTTTGACAGAGATCACAAGTAGGCAGAGAGGCAGGCAAAGAGAGAGGGGGAAGCAGTCTCCCTGCTGAGCAAGGAGCCCGATGTGGGGCTCCATCCCAGGACCCCCGGATCATGACCCGAGCCAAAGGCAGAGGCTTTAACCCACTGAGCCACCCAGGTGCCCCCCAGAGAGACAGTTCTTGGCAGGCTGCCTCCCCCAAGGCACGGCACAGGCTGAGGTGGCCCAACGTTTCTGTGAAAAAGTCTCCTTTGCGTGTTCTGAAGCTTCTGCCTAAGGGGCAGGCTTCAGATTTGGTGCACGTGTAAAGGCCTGATGATCAACCAGATCTCGTGCTCTCCCACTCTCAGGGAGTGTTGCAGGTACGCATCATCTCTTCGCTCTCCCTCTGCCGCGCCACAGCTCACTGGTATCTCCCAGACACGCGCTTACATGTCCATCTGGAGCCCCGATTTTTGTGACTGCCACTCAGATCATCTGGCACTAGCGGTTCACAGTGCTTATGCTTGTAGTCTCATAAAATCGTATGTATGTGCATTTCTTTTTTTTTTTTAGTTTTATTTCATTTTGTTCCAGCTTTTAACATATAATTGACATAAAACATTGTATAAGCTTAAGGTGTAGTATGTGATAATTTGATACACTTATATATAATCATTGCAAAATAATTATCACAATAGGCTTAGTTAACCCTTCCATCATCTCATAAAATTATCATTTTTTATTTTGGTGGTGTGTTCTTGCATACTTTAACAGCTACTGCGTGGGCGGCTGGCTTCCAATCAGCCTGAATCTAAGTGCTGTTTGAGATCCTCACTTTTGAGACCCAGAAAGGCTTGGCACACCCTCACTACTGGCAGCTATTGAAATAGAATAGGCTCGGGGTGCCTGGGTGTCTCAACCCGTTAATCAGCAGCCCTCCACTGGGGCCCTGATCCACAGGTCCTGGGATGGACCTCGGTGGAAACCTTGCTGCTCCCACTCCCTCTGTCCTTCTCCCTCCTCATACTCTCTCTCTCGCCCTCAGATGAATAGATAAAATCTTTAAACACATATATAATAGGCTCAGTTTTCTCATCTGTTAATGAGAATAAAACTTATTTCGCCTTCATGCTGATGATGCAGTGAACACAGATGTGAACTGTTCAAATGCCCCTTAAAAGAAGGACTTGTTGGGTGGCCAGCTGGCTAAGCACCCACCCCCATCTCAGCTCAGGTCTTGATCTCAGAGTTGGGATGTCAAACCCTGCCCTGGAGTTCCACAACAGGCATGGAGCCTGCTTAAGGAAAGGGTGGGGGGTGGAACCTGGGTGGCTCAGTTGGGTCACTGAACTCTTGGTTTCAGCTCAGGTCATGATCTCAGGGTCTGACCTGGGGTCCAGGCTGGGTAGGGAGTCAGCTTGAGTATTTCACCCCTCCCCCCATCACATGCACACAAGCCAACCTATTCTCTCTCTCTCTCTCTCTCTCAAATAAATAAATAATTCTTTTAAAAAAGAGGACGCCTGGGTGGCTCAGTTGGTTAAGCGGCTGCCTTCGGCTCAGGTCATGATCCCAGCATCCTGGGATCGAGTCCCACATCGGGCTCCTTGCTCGGCAGGGAGCCTGCTTCTCCCTCTGCCTCTGCCTGCCTCTCTGTCTGCCTGTGCTCGCTCTCTCTCTCTCTAACAAATAAATAAATAAAATCTTTAAAAAAATAAAATAAAATAAAATAAAAAAAGAAGAAGAAGAAGAAATACATGTTGCCCCAGCCATCAGCTCCCGAAGGATTGTTTTCAGAGAATATCCTCATCCAAAGACTGGTTGTGCACCCATCTTAGCCTTCTGCAGTGTAGCCCTAACAGGCTGGACAAGGCTTTCAAATATACATAAATGTGTGTGTGTGTGTGTGTATAGTGGACTGCTTAGACAATCACAAAGGTGTGAGAGACAACAGTAAGAGATAGGGTGGGAATGAACAATAAGTTCTTTCTCCTGCAGGAGGCCCCTCCTTCAAGAATGGAAGAGGAATATGTTTCATTTAATGTGTAGAAACCAACAGAGAGAGCCAAGAGAAATGAAAAGAGAAATATGTTCCAAACAAAAGAACAAAATAAGACCTCAGAAAGATGGTCTTTTCTTATAGAGGATTGGCTTTTAGGAAGAGAAAATTAATCGATAGTCACTTGGAAATGTTGTTTCAATAAAGCCATTTAGTGATTTTTTCCCCTAAAATCCATAAACTGACCGAACACTCTCTTCTTTGCTATCTTCATCTCTCTGTTCCTGAATGTGTAGATGTATATATGACTGGATTTAGAAAAGGAGTTAAAACTGCATCAAGTCTGGCTATAAACTTATCCAGATGTGTTGAAGGAGTTTACCACATATGGAAGAAAAATCAGTGAACCAGAGACTAAAATCACCACCATAATATGAGCTGACAGAATAAAAGGAGCTTTGAATGAACTTCCTGAAGAGTGTTCCTGAAGAGTGGCTAGGACAAAAATACAAGAGAGGATAAGCAAGAAGAAAGCAGCCAAGGAAATGAACCCACTATAGAAGGAAAAATGAACACCAGTTTATAAGTATCTGCACAGTCAAAGTAGATTAGCCAAGGTATGTTAGAGTAAAAGCTAACTAATACATTGAATTACAGAGGAGCAAGCTTACCAGAAAAGCCGGTTGGGCCAATATGTGAATGAGACCGTGGTCCAGACAACCACTAAAATCAAAATGCACATTCATGGCTCATGATGGTCAGGTAATGATGAGGTTTCCATATGGCCATATATCTGTCAAAGGCCATGGCAATGAGAAGTACATCTCATTGCCTCTAACTGCGTGACAAAAGAAGATCTGAGCTAGATAGCCCCCAAAGGAGAGGACTTTCTGCTTCCTGAAAAGATCAAAGCTGCTACAGTGAAGAAAAATATCAGGTCAATGGTGGAGAGATTGGCTAACAGAAGATATACGGTGAGTTATAAGGGTCAGAATTCACAATGACTTCTACTACTAGAAGGTTTACCCTTACCCTACTAGAAGGCTTCCCATCATCCTAGACATATATAAGAGATAAGAAAAACAAAAAAGAAGAAGCTGGATCTCCCAGGAATTGGAGAGTCCCAGGAACATAAACTCAGACACTCCAGGGTGACTGGCTCCACCCATTGGCTCATTTGGTAGGTTCATGCTCCTGATACCTAAAGAAAGTGACAGAATTCAAATTAATACTATTACATTAATATCCTCCATGGAAAAAGTATATGAAATTTGGGAGTCAGATATTACCTGAGCATTTCAAATATCATTTTGGCCACTATTACTATAGTTACATATGATAGTAAATGAGTTGCCAAGTAGCCTTCCTAACACAAGGAATGGTGCCTAGGAAAATTTATTTAGATGACAAGTCTTTCACATCCCATGTAAATTATTTTTTCTGATCACTTTTTGGGAGTAGCAGCTAACTGAAATTTAGGTATCTAAGCAAATGGGAGTTTTGATAGTATAAAAAGCCAAATAAATTTGGAATATCTGGTACTGTTCAAATATAATGAGCTTCAAAGAGGTATATCAGAAAGAAGAATTACACAAGGAATTGCTGAATAGACAGGAGAATTTACCTGAACCTCTTTCTCTTTAAGAAAAAAAAAAGATATTGGGGAGAATAACAAGGTGGACCATTGTTCATGTTGGTGGCCAAATTAGCTAAGACCTAATGAGTGAGGCAGAGCCAGCGTGGGGGACACAGTGGCATGGAAAATGCTTCTGGCAGAAGGAAATGAGATGAATCCTGGAGGCAGGAGAGAGTCATGCCTCATTTACCCTTCAAAACCTGCTCAAAGATTTCCTTTCCCAGTCCTCCCAGGGTTGACCTCCAGCACAGACTGATGAGTTCATATATTTTTATTGTTTTCAGGTACAGATCCAAGCAACCCAGGAAGAAAATATACATAAAAATAAAATGAGTGATTTATTTAAATCCATTTCAAGTTAATTTCTGTGAGTGCTATAGGATAGAGACCTAGTTTCATTCTTTTGCATGTGAATATCCAAGTATCCAGCACTATTTATTTAAAAGAATATCTTCTCCAGTGAGTAGAATGTTAATAGTAGAACCTAAGTGTGGGTAGGCAGGTATTTACCATAAAATTCCTTCATCTTTGTAGTATGTCTGAGATACTTTCAAAATAAAATATTCCAGAGGAAAGAGAGGAACGTATCTAATAAAATGATGATGTTCTACCAAAAAATGGCATGCAAAGTACAATCTCCAAAATCTCCTAACGCTATTTGGGGAAAAAAACTAAAAAACTAAAGTCTACTAGATGGTAAGTCTCTTGAAATCCAGGATCTAAACATGGAGTTTATTCATTCAACCTATTTTTTTACCATTACCATGTACTAGTTCCTAGGCAAGGAGCTCGGAGCCTAGTAGAGACACACACATGCAAAGAAAGCAATTTAATCCAATCTGGTGATATCTGTATTGTAATGCACATTCAATGCAGTGGGTAGTAACATATAAGGAAGAAGCCCTAAATCTACCTGGGGGATCTGGGCAGACTACCCAGGGAAGGTAACATTTGAGTAGAGATTTAAAGAGTGTGAGAGAGGAATGAATGGGAAGTGAGGGGTTAGGGTGCATGGGAAGACATTCCAGGAAGAATTCCAGGAGGAATGCAGCATGTGACATAGCATGTTTGGTATGTTTCAGAAACCATAGTCATTTAGTACTAATGAAACATTAAGTACAGGGTAGAGAGTGGTAGGCGAAGACACAGGGAGCTTTTTAAAAATATTGTGCCCACCCCAGACCAATTAAATCAGAATCTTTGAGAGATGGGTCGAGAATCCAAGTATTTTTTGAAAGCACATCAGGTCATTCTAATGTGCAGCTACTATGGAAAACCACTGCTCTATTCTGTGCTTCTCTTTGTACTCCCACAGAATCTTAAAAAAAAAAAAAAAAAAAAAAAAAAAAAAAAAAAGAATCTTGTGCATCCCCTCTTCTTTCTTTCTTTCTTTCTCTTTCTTTCTTTCCTTCTTTCTTTCTTTCCTTCTTTTTTTCTTTTTTTCTTTCCTTCTTCCTAAGAGAGGAAAGGGGGCAGGGACAGAGGGAGAGAATCCCAAGCGTGTTCCATGCCCAGCAGAGAGCTGATGTGGGGCTCAGTCTCACAACCCTGAGATCATGACCTGAGCCAAATCAAGAGTCAGATACTTGTCCCACTGAGCCACCCAGGCACCCCTCTATGTGCATCCCTTTTTCACTATACTCACCTCACAATGTTGAAACTCTTTCTCTGTATCTCACAGAAAAGAAGCTCCTCAATGGCAGGGATGCTTTCTTATTTTTCTCTTTATCTCCAGTGCTTTGCACACTTTCTGGCACTTAGTAAATATAAAAATCTGTTGAATTAAGCAAAACTAAAATATAAAGGATAAAATTAGACCAAAGCCCAAATATTAACCTGTCTCAGTATCTCCCCAAAAGCCATTCATGTCCATGACCCACAAACCCCCTTTCATTCACCTGTGATGACAGATAACGTATGTTTTATGAAACACACCTATAATCAGTCAGCTCAATAATACATTATCCTTAAGCCCTAGAGTAGTCTGAAACTGAACAATTGCAAACCATGTAATTCTGTTTCATTTTAGCTAGAAAAATGTGTGTATTAGTTAATAAAATCTTACTTTAATATAAACAAATGCTAATTTGAAAACTCAAAATCTCACAGAATGCCTCGATAGCAGAAAAATTATCAACTAACATTTTTAATTTTTAAATAAATTTTAATTGTATAGAAAACAAATGAGTCAATTATCACTTTAAAAATAAGAATACCACAGATAAAGCCAAAGACCTTTTGATCATAACCCTTAATCAGGACCCCTGCCCTCTTCTCTAGGGGTAAATGTCATGTGGTATATATACTTGCAGACCTTTTTATGCTCTATATTTACATCTCTTCACCTGTGTAAATACATGTGGCTCTAGTTAATTTCTTTTTTTAGATATTTTATAGATATTTCAGGGTATTAATCAAAGTCCAGAGAGGAATAGATGTCACATTCAAATGGGTGACTCAAAAGAGTTGACTACAGGAATTATATACAAGAGTTTAGACAGGGTTATAGGAGCCAACAAAAGACTGTAAAGGCACCCAAGGCTGGCAAGAGAAGTGAGCTTTTATCACTCCTGGGGTTACAAAAGACGGGGAAGGAATGGTTTCTAAGACCACAAGTAAAATCTGCAGCTGGAGAAGAAGGTGACACCAAGGAGCTGTGAAAATAACACAACTGCTTTGTAACTTAACACGGGCCTATAATATATCCTGTAGTGTAGGATGTTATCATTCCAATCAGTGGTGCCCCAACTAGCACTGTAACTGCTCCTCAGCAGGTCATTCACTAATGGATCAGTGATGGAGCATGTAGGTATAATGAGTTCCATACGTGTGTGAGTATACTTCATTTGCTATAAAATGTGTCCTCTGGTAAAATGCAATGATATGTAGATATCACAGTAATAATAAGGCATTCTATAAATCTGCAAATGACTAGGCTGGCAGATACATTGAGGGTACATCACTCAAGAGTTTGATCACAGGGGTGCCTGGGTGGCTTAGTGGGTTAAAGCCTCTGCCTTCGGCTCAGGTCATGCTCTCAGGGTCCTGGGATCAAGCCCTGCATCGGGCTTTCCAGCTCAGCGGGGAGCCTGATTCCTCCTCTCTCTCTCTCTGCCTGCCTCTCAGCCTACTTGTGATCTTTGTCTGTCAAATAAATAAATAAAATCTTCCAAAAAAAAAAAAGAATTTGATCAAAGAAGTAGAACTACTGTGAGTGATTTAAAAGAAGGAATTTCTTATAGGGATTAGACTTAATGCAATGTGGAATCAATTAGTCTAGGTAACTTTGTTACTACTGAATGTCGTGCTGGGCCTAAAGCCCAAGAATCTGAAAGGGAAAATAGACAGGAAGTAAAGATGACCAATGACAAACTTGAACTGTGTCTCTCACTGCTTCTAATTTTGATGATGCAGGTGGCCTACTGAATAAACTGATACCCTTCATTATAAAGATGCACTTGCACCTGGCCCAGGACTTAGAGGAACTGAAGACAGACATCCAGTAGGAGCTAAAGGAGCTATAGGCCCAAGTTGTTTTCCCACATTAGCAAGGTGAGCCAGCAGCATGGATGAACTATAATGGTACTTGCCTTATTCTGTCATTCAGACCAAAGATCTACAGCTTCACTTCCATCTTCCAAATCTCACACAAATTTTTCTTGTGGTGAACTCTAACGGAAAATGTGAATGAAAGGGAATTCTGAAAACATAGTTCTGGCTCAGCTAAGTTGGCAGAGTATGAAGCCATGACAGTGGACTAGCAAAGCAAATTCATTGTTAAATATATATCTATTCCTTGGGGCGCCTACATGGCTCAGTTGGTTAAGCGTCCAACTTTTGATTTCATCTCAGATCATGATCTCAGGGCTGTGAGATTGAGCCCCACATCTGGTTCTGCACTGGGCATGGAGCCTGCTTAAGATTCTCTCTCCCTCTCCATCTGCTCTTCCCCCACTCTCCCTCCCTCCCTGAGGGGGAAAAAAAAAAAAAATATATATATATATACACACACATATATATATGTATTCCTTCTACGATAAATCACTGCCTCCATGATAAAAAGCGATCCAATGTAATCAGTGTGCCACTAGGTAGCTAGCTAATCCCCCCAAGGAATGGTGCCAAATTGGTTTCAGCCATTGACAGTTTGGGACTCAGCAATGGTAGTGGACAGATCCACTTTATTGAAAGAAAGTCCATGGTAGTGAGCCCATGCATAGTTTCCATCCCTGTTACCATAACCACTTTGCCCATGAGCCCAGTGAGCAAACATTGGAGTGGTTGGGGGCAGAGGCTGACTGAAATTTAGTGAATGGGTATCTAATGCACACAATTAAGAGCCTTCTCTAAAATGGATGCCATCTACTGGGCATTTACATGAAAATATCTTTGTTGAGTAAAGGATTTAATTAACCAAATCTAGAAGAGCATTTTTAGCACTCCAGGTATTCATGTCAATACACTAATATATAAATATCATGTGAGTACATGCATAAATAAACCCTACCTGATTTAGTCTCATATTTTGTCTTTTGCAGCCTAATAATCTTAGAATTCACTCACGTGCATGTTCCCCAGACTTTAGCCAATACTGGCAAGGTCCTACATTGTTTTAATACAAAACTGTAGATTATCAAAACAGTCCTTGTACTTCTCTCTTCAGAATATGTTGGGACCTAACACTTGTAATGGTCCTAAACACAACAGTTCCAGGTAAAGCCAAAAAAATATTTTTATTCAAGGAAAGACTAATTCATTCAGACGTCAATGAAGGTATTGTTCCACCAGCAAAAGGGTAAAGAGTTCGGAGACAAAGTGACTTTGACATTTGTTTGTATATATTCTGTAGCCTTGCCTTTCACTTCAAGTTTATTCCGTACAAGCACAAGTGATTATTTGAGTAAAAATATATATCTTCCTTGTCTGGGGGTTATGTGCCACATAAGATCAAAGTCCAATGTTCCCCAGACAAGGAAGATATACAGGTACTCCTCTGTGTGCCAACCGTTCCCAGAATCCCATTGTGAGGGGCTGTTTCCTGGGACTTCTTTTATACAAATAGTTGTGTTAGGGATCCACCAGGAAAAAAAAGTCTCATTCCAATGGAGTAAATGGGGGAAATATGATGAACAAGGGTGTAGGTAATAATAAAGGAAATCAGCAAGAAATGTTGAAGTATCCAAGACATGTAACTATAGGGTGCTATTACTATCCCTAAAGCTGATAAACAATGGAGGGAACAATATCATAAACCAGAGAAAGACCTATAGCAATAGAATAAGGCCACCAGGAAGAGCTGAGGGCTTGATGGAAGAATGCTGTACTTGTCAACACGAAGTTCGAAAGGAAAGAAACTGAGGAACTTAATAGCCAGGTTTCACTCTTTGTCTCCTCCAAATATCTACAATAGTCTCCTTTAGCTACACCCAAGCAGAAGTCAAAGGGCATAGCAATGAAGGTAAGTTTAGTCCATAAAGTTCCATTTACAGGGCACAAAGGAGAGTCAACACAATGAAAATTAGAAATGGAATGACAATTGGAGAATAGCCATCAGAACAGTTTAACATTCTCCCATAAGTGAATATCTGGGTTTTCCCAATGTTGCTTTTATAAGATAATAACAGAAATTGTTACATGTGTTGTTATACGTATGTCTGAGTGCTTCCAAAGGATATATAATGAGAAGTAGAGTTTCTAGGAAATATTTTATGCATTTTCATTTTTTTAACTTAAAGATTTTTTATTTATTTGACACAGAGAAAGAGAAAGATCACAAGTAGGCAGAGAGGCAGGCAGAGAGGCAGAAGCAGACTCCCTGCTGAGCAGAGAGCCCGATGCAGGACTCGATTCCAGGACCCTGAGATCATGACCTGGGCGGAAGGCAGAGGCTAAACCCACTGAGCCACCCAGGCACCCCTCATTTTTAATACATATTGTTAAATAGTCCCTTGACCACATGGAAGTCCCATGACCACAACTGTTTAATTAATGAAGAGAAAGAATATATTCAGATATTAGTCATATGAGATAGTAATCAATTAGGACAAAGGATAATTACATTAGTAGTGAACCGAGCTTATTGATTCCTTCCTTTCTGCTGGGTTGGTGGACTCCTGATGCATAAAGACTGGACCTACAAGATCAGAGGAGCCCTGAGTATTATCATTATTGGGCTTGAATACTTTATAAACCTAGGGAAAATGTATCAATATCTTAGCCAATAACCCTACATTCTAACTGCCATATCATTTTGACCTTGTTCTAGACTTTAAGACTGGAATCCTTATGCCACAAACCTGAGGAAATTTCTATATTTGTCCCACACTGTATATGGGTTTTCAGCCTAGAGAATTTATTTAATTTGAATTTTCCTAATTAATAGTGAAGTTCAGCATTATTCATACTGTCTCTTTATTTTAAACTTTTTAAATATCTTAAAATAAAAACTGTTTTTCTGTCTTACATATCAAATGCTTGTATCGGTTAGCATCCCACCAGAAGAAAATGCCATATTAAAATAGAGTAAATGAGGAAAATCTAATTTAAAAATATTTTGTAAATAAAAGGTAACCTGACTGTAGCTTTTTTCCCCCTCGGGTTTGTCTCTTAAAAGATCTGAAGTGGTCACTGTGCCTCAGCTCATTTCTAAAACACTGGCATATAGTCAGAATCATGGAATTGATGAAATCAAGACCTTAAGGATCATTTACAGTGGGATCCAGTCTGTCTTAGAAATGGATTCCATCAAAACCTGATTGGAACCAGTTTGCCACCCTGTTAGTTCCCTCATTAGTAAGTTACATAAATAATTAACGCATGTTCACTTTAAATGAGTTATATTTTTAACTTTTTGAAAATTGTTCTTTGACTGCTCTAAAAGTCACACCAATATATCCAAGTGGACTCACTTTCTGGAGACAATAAACTGTTTCCCAAGGAATTCTCCACATAGGATGTTTAAGCCAAGCATGTCTCTTCTTGGTTCGCATAATGAATCCCAACCAGCAGTAAAACATTACCTTCACTGACACTCTGACCTTTAGTTTGTTTTTTTGCTTTGGTAGTTTTTCATTTGTTTTTGGTTCTTAGCCAAGTTCGATTCCAATTCAGGTCTGCACAGGATTGATAGATTATTTCTCATTGGTTGCAACAGAGAGTATGAAACTGGTTTCATGATCTGATTGTTTGGTAATCTTTTAGGGGATGGTAAGGACCTATTCTCTACCAGATGAGAGAAGAAAGATAAAATTTGGGGACGCCTGGGTGGCTCAGTTGGTTAAGCAGCTGCCTTCGGCTCAGGTCATGATCCCAGGGTCCTGGGATCGAGTCCCACATCGGGCTCCATGCTTGGCAGGGAGCCTGCTTCTCCCTCTGCCTCTGCCTGCCACTCTGTCTGCCTGTGCTCGTTCACTCTCTCTCCCTCTCTCTGTGACAAATAAATAAATAAAATCTTTAAAAAAAAAAAAAAAGAAAGATAAAATTTGATTGTTAGGTGACTTTTTAAAATATCTGTTTGTCTCCATTTTTTTTCAATCTGTTTGTCTTATTTCCATTGCATGTAGAATTTGTCTTGTTTCCATTAGAAACAGAACAAAAGTTTCATAAGAGATCTAGTGTGAGGTTTTGTATACCAATCAATCTACCCTTTTAATTTTTTGGTAAACCCAAGTCTTGATCAGTAGCTGAAGTTCTAAAACTGACCTATTAGTTTTATGTTTATGTAATTGAGGAACCTTTTCCTCTCATTTTATGAATGTGAAATATTTTCCTATTTGGGGGATATATTAATAAATATAAACCCTCATAGCATAGTTCTGTTAGTATTGCTTTGTCGAGATTAATAAGTGCTGACTTAAATCTACTATTCCCCAAATTCCAAAAAAATAAGGCCAGATTTCTACTGTTTTATATATGTGATGCTTTTCAGAAAGAAAAAAATCTCATAAAAATTATGGCTCAGAACATTTTTCTATGGCTCAGAACATTTTTATGTGAGAATCCAAATACAAATAATCAAAATAAAAATGAGCACAGACTGGTTTGATAACATGTCTTATAAAATAGCTATAGGTCTGTTTGTGATTTTATCAGAATGGAGTATAAAGGAAGCATTTAAAATTATGGGAAATGTAAAATTAGGTGTTCAGTCATTTGAAATTATAATTTTTATAATGAGTCTACTGAAATATAATTTCTAAGATCCTGAGTTGTTTTAAGATTTTGGCTTAGTGTTAATAAAGTAATTAGTAGATATTCACTGGATAATTTTAAAATGAGATTGAGTATTGAAACATTGTGTACGTGTGTGTGTGTGTGTGTGTGTGTGTGTCTATCATTTTACTCATACCTTTATAGGGTGTATCTTTGGATCATGTTAATAAATTTGTTCATTTTTACTACTCCAAGAATAAGAGACTCTTAACTATAGGAAACAAACTGAGGGTTGCTAGAGGGGAGGTGGGTTAGACAATGGGATAACTGGGTGACGGGCAAGAACTCCTTCATGACAATATAATACAACATTTATTAGTGATCAGTGTTGAGAAAATTATTTCCCTCTATATACAAAAATACAGGTTTGGACACTATGAAATAAATCAGGACAAGTACCATGAAAACTAGGTCCTTCATGAGTGGATAAAGAAGATATGGTCCATTTATACAATGGATTATTATGCCTCCATCAGAAAGGATGAATACCCAACTTTTATGTCAACATGGACAGGACTGGAAGAGATTATGCTAAGTAAAATTAGCCAGGCAGAGACAGTCAAGTATCATATACTTTCACTTACTTATGGAGCATAAGCGATAACACGGAGGACATGGGGAGATGGAGAGGAAAAGTGAGAGGGGAAATCAGAGGGGGAGACAAACCATGAGAGACTGTGGACTCTGAGAAACAAACTGAGGGTTTGGAAGGGGAGAGGGGTGGGGGGATGGTGAGCCTGGTGGTGGGTATTATGGAGGGCAGGAATTGCATGGAGCACTGAGTGTGGTACATAAACAATGAATTTTGGAACACTGAAAAGAAATAAAATAAAATGGAAAAATAAAATAAAATACCAAACAAACAAACAAAAAAATGTCCTTCAAAAGAAATAAAGGGGCAGAATTGAAGGCAATGTGAGGCTTTATCCGCTGTCAGGGACAAACCATCAGGAGCAAAGGATTTTGGACTCCAAAACCACTCCAAATGGATAGAGTCAAACCCCCAAGCCAGGGTTTGAAAAGCCAGGAGACCCACCAACAGCATGAAGCAATGTGTACCAAATGGACATCACCTCAGAATGTCCCACAGCTGTGTCCAAACAAGTAAGGAAATAAACTTTTAAGAAGCAAAATGTAATACTTATTAAATTAACACTGGGGGTGCCTAGGTGGCTCAGTGGGTTAAAGCCTCTGCCTTCAGCTCAGGTCATGATCTCAGGGTCCTGGGATTGAGCCCCACATCGGGCTGTATGCTCAGCGGGGAGCTTGCTTCCCCCTCTCTCTCTGTCTGCCTCTCTGCCTCCTTGTGATCTCTGTCTGTCAAATAAATAAGTAAAATCTTTAAAAAAAAATTAACATTGCCCCCCAAAATTGCAATCAGGCCAAATACCAACCAGTAATCATATTGGAGCCATTTGACTTGACCTCCTCTGTTAAAATAATTACATATTCTGTCCCTTCAAAAGGACAAAAATAATCTACAGTTTTGTTTCAATAAATCCATTCCTTCATTTTGCAGTGGCTCAGCTGATTTACTCAAGATTTTTCTTGGCCAGACAGAACCCAGCATCCTACAGGGGTGGGAAAGCCAAAGGAGCAGCTGGAGTGTTTAGCTGAGTCTCGATTTCATCAAGCTCTTCATATCTATTCTGTCCAGGCAGAAAACCAGAAAGGGTCACTGAGCCCACTGCAGGCATCCATAAGCCAACCTGAGATCTGAGGAGGCCAGCTGGCAGAGGCCATCTGGGCAGCCTGAACAGATCCAACTTCTTGACCAAATTTTAGTCAGTCTCCTCTGAGCACTCTTCTCCACTAGCCCCATCCTTGCTGGGCTTACATAGATCAATTGTAACTAGAATCCTACTAAGTCAGTTTAGAGAAAACCCCTTGCCTTTGATATCTGATTCTTTTTTTTTTTAAAGATTTTTTATTTATTTATTTGACAGAGAGAGATCACAAGTAGGCAGAGAGGCAGGCAGAGAGAGAAGAGGAAGCAGGCTCCCTGCTGAGCAGAGAGCCCAATGCGGGGCTCGATCCCAGGACCCCGGGATCATGACCTGAGCCGAAGGCAGAGGCCTCAACCCACTGAGCCACCCAGGCGCCCCGATATCTGATTCTTAAACACCTATTCTCAATATCTGATCACTCTGGCCTGCCTTCAGCAAAATCCTATTAGGTCAGTTTAGCAAGAATTCTCCCCTTAGTAATTTTTATCCAGCAACCACCTCTCATCTGCTCTTTGGCTATAAATCCACACTTGTTCTACTGTATTGGATATGAAGCTCGGTTCTATACTGAGGTCCCTTTTCCTCTATTGTAATAATTCCTGATTAAGACAAGTTTTTCCCACTTAAACTACTGCTGTCAGGCTCTGGGTTTTGTTTTGTTTTTTAATAGAGTACTGTCTCTGAAACAAAAGTTAAGTAACTTTGGTTAACATCATAAAATGAATAATTAAGACTGTATGATAGTAATTGCAAGATAATAGGATCTGCTTTTGTTTATTCAGTGGGATAATGGACAGATTTATTCTAAGATAAAATGTTTTTATCATTATCATTATATCTTTATCATTATCATATATCTTTAAAGAGGAAGACAAACTCCAATGTAGATAGAAAACTGCAGAAGATTCAAGAAGTAAATTCTACTTGTGTTGCTTTCATACATATATATTTTTTAAATAATGACACGGAAAATAAACAATGATATATGTTAATATTTTGGCAGTTTGAAAAGCCCAGCTTTAATTGCCTTATTTTTTTTAAGATATTTTTAATAGTCAGAGACAGTGAGAGAGAGAGAGAGAGAGAGAGTGAATGAGCAGGAGGAGGGGCAGAAGGAGAAGCAGGCTCCTTGCTGAGCAGGGAGTCAGGTAAGGGACTTGATCCCAGGACCCTGGTATCATGACTGGGCTGAAGACAGAAGCTTAATTGACTGAGCTACCCCGGCAATTGCTTTATTTTTAAAAACAGAAATGCTTTATGACCAAATACTATATTGAAGCAAGACCAGAATTTGGTTTCTTCTCATTTACCATTACCCAACAAATCACTTTGGTATATTCATTCTACTCTTGACTAAAGGCAGTAATTTTTATTCTTTACCTTCTGTGTAATCATCCAAGTTAGAAGATTCCTTAACTCCCAAGTATAACTTTTTGTGTCTTATGCTGACTTTATATGCTTTATTATTTTTAAAATATAGTTATTGCCTATGAAAGAGCTGAGGTCCTTCTGTTTATTTTAGACATATTTTACTCTGATTAATAGGTAGCTATACTATAACCATTCTCATTCTAAGAATCTATAGTACCCCACCACTGTTGTGGGTTGTTTTGTGTCTACCAAATATATGAGTTGAAATCCTAATCCCCAATACCTGTGAATGTGACTATGATTAGAAATAGTGTTTGCAGATATCAGTTAGGATGAAGTCATACTGTAGTAAGGTAAATTGGGAGATACTTCATATTCTAAAGGACTCAAAGAAGTATGCCCTCTTATATTTCTTATATTTCTATACTTTTATATGAAGTATATTTGTATACTTCATATAAATACTGTTCCTTAGGAATTTAGTCTTGAGATTACTATAATAATTGTTTTAAAAATACTTCCCGTGTAGCTCTTCTCAAAATTGAATGTCCCTCCCCAAAGAAAAATAGACCCAGTATCAGTGTGTGTAATCAAATCAAGGTAGAACAAAGAAGAGCTTTTCTCTGAGTTTGACCACCAGTAATGAACATCAGCAATCAACAAGGGCTCTTCACAATACTGGCATCACTTAAGAGATCTTCCTGTAATTCACTAGCTGTCTGCATACTCTCCTCATTGCCACCTTCATTTCTTGATTCCTGAAGGTATAGATGACTGGATTCAAGAAGGGAGTGAGAACAGCATCAAAGACGGCCAGAAACTTATCCAGGTGTATGGTGGGAGTTGGCCATGTGTAAAAAAAAATCAAAGGACCAAAGAACAAGAATACCACAGTGATGTGAGCTGAGAGTGTGGACAGAGCCTTGGATGAACCAGCTGAAGAGTGTTTCTGAACAGTGAGAATGATGATGATATAGGAAATGATCAGTATGAAGAAGGAGCCAACAGAGATGAATCCACTATTGGCTGTGACCATAAACTCTAGTCGGTAGGTGTCTGTGCAGGCAAGTTTGATGAACCGAGGCAGGTCACAGTAAAAACTGTCCAATACATTAGGACCACAGAAGGGCAAGTTCACCACAAAAGCCAGCTGCACCACAGAGTGGATGAGGCCAGTCATCCAGGCAGCCACTAAAAAGAAGATGCACATTCTTGGGCTCATGATGGTCAGATAGTGGAGAGGCTTACATATGGCAACATATCTGTCAAAGGCCATGGCAATGAGTAGCACCATCTCCACACCACCAATGACGTGGATAAAGAAGATTTGAGCGATGCAGCCACCAAAGGAGATGACTTTATGCTTTCTGAAAAGATCATAAATCATCTTGGGAGAAGTGACTGAAGAAAATCCCAGGTCAATGAAGGAGAGGTTGGCCAACAGAAAGTACATGGGGGAGTGCAAGTGAGGGTCACAAGTCACAGTGAGCATGATGAGGGAGTTTCCCATCATGCTTGCCACATAAAACGTGGAGGAGAACACAAAGAGGAGAAGTTGGATCTCCCAGGAGTTGGTGAGTCCCAGGAACACAAACTCTGACACCGCAGAGTGATTCATTCTATCCATTGGCTTTGTTGGCATGGCTCCCTGAAGAAGGACAATAGGAGAAAATGTCAATTATACAAATTATGTTAATAGATTGGAAGAGAGGTCAAAAGTATGAAAGCCTATTTCTACTACAGCATTAGGACCGACCTGATATGCTCATGGCCTCTCAACTGCAATTACCCAGAATTGGTAGCTGTCATGTGGAGCTGTTCTCTACCACCAGGTTGTCTCTGCATTTGATACCCTGTTCTTCCTCTCAGGGTTGATGCCGTGATTACTCATGAGATATAACATAGTCAACATGAGCCAAACCTTTTGATTTTTGGTTCAAAACTAATACAATCTGGCCCCAGTCACATAGAACTAATCACTGTTGCAATCCCTTCCAAGTCCATATGCCTTTATCTGGAAGACAGACCCTTCTTCTCTTCCATCCCAGCCCCCTGCTCAGGGAATATACTCATCTTTAATATTACTTAAATGTTTGCAACATCTACAAAGTCTTGCTTTATTATTACTAGCACTTTTTACCACCCCTTGTTTTAAATGAACTGAGTACAGTCCTAACTCACCAACTCAATCATGAGCTTTTTGAAGGAAGGATGACTTATTCATAGTTGGACTCCCTGAATAAGTGGAAATTGTGGTCCACAGAGTGGCACAGGTCCATGAACTGTATGTTACCTGTATCATATTGGGAACAAAGTTTGTGTAGGTTTATTTTTTTTTTATTTTATTTTAAAAGATTTTATTTATTTATTTGTCAGATAGAGAGTGCAGGAGCGAGCACAGGCAGACAGAGTGGCAAGCAGAGGCAGAGGGAGAAGTAGGCTCACCGCCGAGCAAGGAGCCCGATGTGGGACTCGATCCCAGGATGCTGGGATCATGACCTGAGCCGAAGGCAGCTGCTTAACCAACTGAGCCACCTAGGCGTCCCTGTGTAGGTTTATTTAGAAATAAATTTCTAAATCATTAGAAATAAATTTCTAAATCATTAGAAATTTCTCTAGAAATTTGACATTTCAGTGATGCCCAAGCTTCTCATTTTGCATTTTACAAAAGTATTAGTCTATTAAAGAAAAAGGCTTAGGAGTGCCTGGATGGCTCAGGCATTCTTGATCAAGATGCAACTCTTGATCTCGGAGTTGTGAGTTTGAGTTCTACATTGGGTATAGAGATTACTTAAATAAATGAATATTTTTAAAAAGAAAAAAATATAAAAAGTTTAAACTTCAACACAGGTAAATAGAGCAACATTGCCTTAGGATACTTAACATCTGATATGAAAAGCTTAAAACTATGAAATGTATCATAATGTAGTGGAAATAATTTTATGAAAATCTCTAAAAAAAAGAATTAATCACAGAAACAGCATAGTTTAGTAGAAAGAATATGGGTTTTGGATTTTTATTTCCAAAATTTATACAAATGTTCAACCACTCATAGGTTGATCTTGGACAAGATACTTAAAGTCTTGAGCCTCAATTTATTTATTTATGAAATTGTAACTAGTAAAGTAATTGAGGTATCTTAGTCAAACAGCTATATTAAGTATTCAGGAAATGTTAGGTTTACTTCTCTTTATTTCACTTGCCCAAAATAGGCCTCTACACAAGACATAATTAATGAATGAATAAGGAAACAAAATACTGTTAACCAATAGGTATCATCAAACTTCCATATCATAAAAAAAAATTTTAAGTTTTTTTTCTTTTTTATTTCTTTTCAGTGTTCCAGAATTCATTGTTTATGCACCACACCCAGTGCTCCATGCAATACATGCCCTCCATAACAGCCACCATTAGGCTCACTCAAGCCTCCACCCTTCTCCCCTCCAAAACCCTCAGTTTGTTACTCAGAATCCACAGTCTCTCATGGATCATAAAATACATTTCAGTAAGTAAATATTAATATAGTATTAACATTCTCTTATTGGTAGAAATTAAACTATCTTCTTTTTTTTATTTTCTCTCAAAGAACACTATTTCTTAGTAATGCTTACCACAAAGGTGAGTTGTTATTTGTTTCATATATCCTTCCCAACTTGGCTTCAAGCCCCATACAGTTATGTACAACATCTGTCTTGTTTAACCCAATGTATCAAAAATTTAGAATCACTCCATGGGGCGCCTTGGTGGCTCAGTCGACTAAACATTTGACTCTTAATTTTGGCTCAGGTCATGATCTCAGGATTATGAGATAGAGCCCAGCATCAAGCTCTACACTAGGCATGGAGCCTGCTTAAGATTCCTCTCTCTCCCCCATACCCTCTGCCCGCCTCCCTCTCAAAAAAAAAAGAAGAAGAAGAAAGAAAGAAAGAAAAGGAAAAAGAAATTTAGAATCACTCCAGAAACATAACAAGGACAAATAAATATTTGCTGAAAGGGTAAATAAAAATATCTGTTTGGGTTAGAGACTGGCCATGTAAGGAAAGAAATTCAGGAAAGTGAAAATTTTGCCTGAAGGAAAATCAGAAGTAGGAATAGAACTAAAAAGAAGTCTTCAATCAAGTCAAAGAGACTGAATTTAATGAAGTCAACTTTGGGACCTTCTGATGAGCTTTAGGAAATTTAGGAAAATCTCTAGTCATTATATATCAGAAAATAAATACACAAATATGTTAAATAACTTGACCAAAACCATAAATTTACTTAGTGTTAGAGCTTGTATCAGGTCTACAGGCTCCAAGATCAGCTCACTTTCCAATTCCCTACCTTCTTTCATTTATCTGTGACTTACTGAGGATACGGCCTGAACAAAAACATGTAGCAGGGTGACAGTAGAAAATTGTTGGAGGAAAGATGAGCCCCTTGTAGCTGATGATTGGCCTTTATTGATAATGCTGGTAGCTGATGTCTCAGCCTCTGCGATTAATCATCTCTGACAACTGCCCATCAACAAATTAATGTACCTCAGTGTCCTGGAAAAGTTGGGTATTCTCTAAAACATTTGTTCTTATTCTAATTGTTCAGGCAAATGCTCTTATTTAGAATAGATGGTTTTTTGGATGAACTCAATATAAAATGCTAGTTTAATCTGTTCTGCTCAATCTTTTCCTCCCTGGAGGGACTGAGACTCCTGAAAAGGGTCCAGCATGAGCTAACCACTTAGAAGCTGCCGTAATGTTGCTTGTATTTAAGTTCTGCTTTCTTAATGAAATCATTCTTGACTCTGTCAACCTGAGTAGTTTTCTGTTTCTAGAGTTTCATTTTAACTCCCTTAATGAATTATAAGACTACCCTAATATTTCTTCATAAGCTCCACAGTGCCAAGAATAATGCTGGAGAACATAACAGGTCTTCAGTAAAAATCTTGAGTGCCCCATTTGAATCCAAGTGTACTGAGGTTGATCATCAATCTCAGTGTGGATGCAGGGACTCCAGACTTTATCTGGGACTTCAATATTAAATATAGGCTCTGTTTATGATTGCATTGCTCTTTGGATTAATCTCTGTTTTAACTCTTACATCTCACAACAATCATTTCTATTATTTTTTTAAAGATTTTATTTATTTATTTGTCATAGAGAGAGCACAAGCAGGCAGAGTGGCAGACAGAGGCAGAGAGAGAAGCAGGCTTTCCACTAGACAAGGAATACGATGAGGGACTCTATCCCAGGACCCCGGGATCATGACCTGAGCCGAAGGCAGCAGCCTAACTGACTGAGGCACCCAGGTGTCCCTATTTCTATTATTGTTTAAAGAAGCTACAATGGAACAATGAAATGAGTATAGTCTTCAATATCTGAAAAACCATATTTCATATTCTGTCACCTAACAATTTGGTGACCTTGAATAACATACATTTCATCTCTGGGTCCTCTTCCCATCTGAAAAATAGAGAAAATAGTGTCTTACATAACTAAGAATGTAAGAAAATACATGTCACCAAATCTAGTTAATTCTTTCTCCTTAATGCCTTTAGGTAATGGAAATAACCTGTATGTCCATAGTGAGGTCATATATAAGTAAATATTGGTAAATTAATACAATGGGCTGAATTATTTCAAAAGTAAATGAATGAGCCAGATATATATATTTATCAACATGAAAAAAATCTCAAAAAGTAAAATGTTGAATAAAAAAATCAAATTATAAAATCATACATATAAACTGAAAGAATTTTTATAAATTCCCAAAAATTACATATTATTAAATATAAATGAATATATAGGTAGTAGAAATATGAAAGTTTGAATAAGAAGGATATCTAACTGGGGCGCCTGGGTGGCTCAGTGGGTTAAAGCCGCTGCCTTCGGCTCGGGTCATGATCCCAGGGTCGTGGGGTCGAGCCCCGCTTCGGGCTCTCTGCTCTGCGGACAGCCTGCTTCCCCCTCTCTCTCTCTGCCTCTCTGCCTACTTGTGATCTCTGTCTGTCAAATAAATAAATAAAATCTTAAAAAAAAAAAAAAAAGGATATCTAACCAACTTCAGAATAGTGTTTTTCTCTGTGGAGGAAAAGAGAGGACTCTGACAACATGATTGATTCTAATTGTTTTTGTAATGATGTACTACTCAAGAAAGTCTGATAAAATGGCATGTTTATTGTTAAATCTTGAAGTTAAATACACAGTGCCCACCATAAGGTTTTGGATACTTTTCTTTTTTTCTTTTTTTATTGTGTTACGTTAGTCACCATACAGTACATCATTAGTTTTTGATGTAGTGTTCCATGATTCATTGTTTGCATGTAACACAGAGTGCTCCATGCAATACGTGCCCTCCTTAATACCCACCACCAGACTCACCTATAGATAGCCCCACTCCCCTCCCCTCTAAAATGGTTGAAGTATGTTTCACAGTTTCTTTTTAATTTAACACGTCTGCCATGTATTTGCTTCCTTTACTTCCAACTCCCTCCTTTCAACCGTTATCAAAGCTACTGCAAAGCTTCATCAAGATTGTCTCCTTCAAGTGTTTCTGCTGCTCCAACAAAAATCTATCTGCTCTCAAAACAAATCCAGCCACAGTATTAATAGTTTAGTGATTCCTCTTTTGCCTCCAGATGAACACAACCTCATAATAAAGCATTCAAACCTGTCTGGAGTCTGGCCTTTTCCAACCTCATTTTCTACCTCATTTTATTACATCTTTCTCACACCCAAGATCCAACAATATCTATTTATTATCTGACAATACCACATCATACATATGCCTCCATGCCTTTAAACCTACTTTTTCTTCTTCAACTCTCCTTCCACCCTTTCCACTCACTATTCTTCTTTCTGGAAGAATACAATCCATACCTCAAAGTAAACACATGCTATAATGTTTAGACTCCTTTCCCTACCACCTCTTCACACTTTAAGCAGATTTATACCTTCCTTGTCCATATTCCTACTCATAACACTTTGTTCATGCCCCAAAGCATTACATATCACCTTACATTATGGTTAGTTTTTATATGTAGATGAATTGAGGGGGAGGAATTGGAAATTTTATCCTTTTTTATAATCTCAACTGCTATGACATAATTAGAATAAAAAAGGAGGAAGAGAAACACTAAAAATATTGCCTCCATCAAAATTGACTAATGGTTCTAATAATGTGAAAATATGACCTAGACATAGTAAGGATAGCCTTCAATGTGGGAAAATCAGATTGCAATTGAAATAGTAATAGGGATAACAGCTTTGTCTTTATAATATCATGTATTTATAATAACAAAGAAAGAAAAGATATAATCTGATGATTTTTTTTAAAAACATGAAAATATGATGATATAACTAGGGAAGATGGATAAAAAGACTAGGAGGAGTTCTGAAAAGAGAAAAAAATAGAAGATATATTATAAAGATGAAGAAGAATTAAGGAAAGTAGAAAAATGTCAAATTTTAAGAAGGAAGGAGGAAACAGTATATAATTATGTAGTATATAATTTCAAAGAGAAGACAAGGAATACTTTAAGTAAGAGGTAGATTATCGGGCATGATTTTTATTACTTTCTAGACTCACTCTCCAGAAATTCTGTGATTCTAAACAACTTATAGTACTACGTCTGCCGCTATCTTTTAACTGCTCCTTGAGATTTATCACTTTCACCACATGCTTTATCACTTATACACATCTAGCTGTGAATTTATTTGTCTTTTGGCTCTCCAATCCCACTTCCCCTACATAAGAACTACAAATTTGAGGAAGGTGAATTTTAAGGGGCAGGAGCTATAAATATAGGAACTAACAGGGCAACACTGCATGTATACAGTTACCCCCCTATAGTGGGGGAAGAAAGAAATCAAAAGTAAATTTTCCCCAGATGTACTAAAAGGAAGAGAAATGCATAGCCAAATATCAAAGAATATAGAAATTCACACAACAAGGTTTTAAATCCACTTGAGGCATAGTCAGGATCCAATTTTCCACCCTGGGCAGGAGTCACAGACAGGATTCTGGATCAAGACACCAGGATAGGATGTTTATTCACTTGGAAGTCACCAAATACCTACAGTCAACCTCCTAGCTGATTATATATTGAAACCACCTTCTCATAGATTGGCTGTGCTCCAAAGAAAAAGTATTTCAATTGTTATTCTCAAATACAATCATTTGTTTTAACTAATTAAATATCCATAATATAAAAGGAAAGCCCTAACTCTTTGCCTTGTATTGTGATTAATCCTTTTCCTTGACCCATATAGAATTTATCGATCTTCCAGAAATGGATTCCAAGATATCTAATACTTTATAGATGAAAGAAATATTGGTGGCTGGGCTTCCAAATAATAGAATTATCAAGCTGAAAGGGAGCCACATCTCCTGGGTTTCAAAATTTAAACTATCATTCATGTAAATTTCCTTCTCAATCTAAAAATATTGAGGTTTTAGGGTACCTGGATGGCTCAGTCATTAAGCATCTGCCTTTGGCAGGGTCCTGGGATCAAGCCCTGCATCGTCCTTGGGGGGTGGGGAGGGGGGTGGGAGGGCCTGCTCAGCGGGAAGCCTGGCTCCCTCTCCTACTTCCCCTGCTTATGTTCCCTCTCTTGCTGTCTTTCTTTCTGTGTCAAACATATAAATAAAATCTTTTTTTTTTAAATATTGAGGTTAGAACTTCCCTCATCTAAAATATATTACACTTTATTTCTCAAATTATCATAAATCTTTCTTCATACCTAAGTAAAATTCTGCTGCTTCTAACTTTAGATCATTTCTTTTACTTTTAATAACTGCATGCAATATGAAGGATTTCCATGTCCCTTTAACTTTTTTGTACCCTCCTTTTTATTCCTGTCAATGAACTTTTTACACACATAAGCTCAACCAATCAAGTCATCCCTTAGCTTTCTGAATGCTAACTGAAGTAAGTCAGTCAGAGAAGACAAATACCATGTCATTTCACTCACATGTGGAATGTAAGAAGCCAAAGAAAGAAAGAAAAACAACAACAAAACCCAGACTCTTACATACAGAGAACAAACTTGTGGTTGCCTGAGGAGAGGGGGAAGGAGGATTGGGTAAAGTAGGTGAAGGGGATTAAGAATATATTTATCGTGATGAGCACTGAGAAATACATAGAAGGGCTGAATGATTATATTGTACCCCTAAAGCTAGTACATTAATTATACTTGAATACTATATATTAATTATACTTGAATACTGTATATTAATTATACTTGATTAAAAATTAAATAAGAATTAATTTAATTTTTAAAATCTCAAATCCTTTCATACTTCCTCTTACAATCTCTTGCTCATCTACCTCTCCACTCCAAAAGCAAAAAATAAAAAAAAGAAAAAGAAAATTTCTCAACTTTCTCTAAATCCTTCCACATTCTACTAACAGTTTACAAAATTAATTCAAAACATTGTAAAATTCTGCATAAGAGAGCAGGAGAACTAATTTGATCTCCTGGTAGTTTTCATTTTGTTTTTAAATTTTCCACAGCATATTTTACAATTACATGTACATTGGAAATAATTTATTTAGCTTTGGGTCTTTGGCTGTCTCCTCTATTCAGGGATTTATGATACTCAATTCTATCTTACAAAGTATACAAGTAACTAATAAATGTACTTCCCTCTTCACAGAAAATAATGTCTATACTTCATCTTATTTGAAAAGCTTATAACCCTTGTTTTCTTAGTTATGTGTGTCACCAATGTTTCTCACCTTTTTGTCAAATTGCAGGGTGTGAAAATCATTTGTATAATCATCACAGGTAACAGAGTGCTGGATCCTAAACATTATAAAACCGTATGACTTTTTCTAATATCTTTCACATCATCATATCACTGTGTGATTGTAGTTAAAAGTCAAGGTCAGCTAGCCTTCTCCAATGTGTCAGTACCCAATTATTCTCCACTACTAGTCAATTGGTTATCCTAAATGCCACCTACTGTGCTTTAGGATAACACTTACATACCTGAGGATATGACTCATGTTCATAGGAAGTCCAACAACAGAACCATGTCTGACACTAGAGCCTCTCTCCTTATTATTAAATTTATTACTATCTGCCCATTTTACTTGTATAAATAAAGAGGATTTTCACGGAGTCCTAGATTTTCCTTTGTTCTCTAACACAAAGTGCCATAAAATCTTGCCATATGTGGAAATAAAGCTAATTAAGAGTTCTAAACAACAGTGAGCAACTGACACTGCAGACAGGAGTTTAGAAGGAGCTCATGGATCAAGGGACTTTATCCCTTAGAGACCTTTTGGTTTGACCAGAGCAGCCAAACTTCCTAAAAATTCATAATTATATACTAGAGAAGAAGGGGAAAAGGCATATTTATCAATATAGTAAGATAGAATAGACTGTATTCAAGGTGTTACCTTGATTTAGAACTTACAAATATTTCAATATAAAGCTTACAGGCTTCCATTTTTACTCTTGCCCCAGTACCCAGAAATGTCAGAGTAAGCTCTTTTCCATCTGCTAGTTCAGTGACATAGGGAGCCCAAAGTTGTCAAAGACTTTGTTCCCTTTGGAAACATTTCTCTGGAGCACTAGGCCTTGCAAACCTACTAAACCAAAGTCCACAAAAATAAATATAGGGGGCATAAATTTCTCCAATAAGTTCTTTGTTCTTAATATTTGAGTGACTTTTTCCACTTTGGATTCATATATTCCAACTTTAGGAAGGATAGCAATGTATACATTGGCCAGTGGTTTAAGATGTATACTGCATCAAATAGCTTCCTAAACATGCAAGGTTTTATATCTCTCAACCTCTCAGTTGATACAAAAGCTGAGCATTCTCTAGCCCATTCCATCATTCTATCAGTCTTATTTCTGGGTCATGGAGGACAGGTACCTCTAGTGAATTATATATATATAAACCCATTGTCACACTTTATTTTATTTATATATTTCTCCAGAGCCAGTGTTGTATAGTAAATGATAAGTAAGACAGGAAAGGTATTCTCCAAATCTATGAATAGTAGTGCTAACAGAAGCACCATGGATAGGGGGAAAAAAATCAGAACCCAGGATAAATTTATATAGCCATGAAGACAGGTCTCTAATCCTTCCAGAAAAGGTGGACACTGGGTTTCCTGAGAGTGTGGTGAGGTATAATACCATAGAAAGTATTGAGGCTTTACTTTTGCATTGGCAGCTTGGGCACTCAGCCATGATGGTAGAGAGCACCCTTAGTGAAGAGAAATCCGTGTTTTTGAGTCTACACAGAGACTTCAACTGTGTTGCTATGTCCACTGTTTAGTACTTCCTAGGGAAACAGATTCTGAGAGGAAGATCAACATAGGAAACTTGTTAGGGAATGCTATGATAACAATGGAATTAATTATTCCATTCATTGTGTCCCACTTCATTGGGACACAACGCT
This sequence comes from Taxidea taxus jeffersonii, assembly GCA_003697995.1. Lineage (NCBI taxonomy): Eukaryota > Metazoa > Chordata > Mammalia > Carnivora > Mustelidae > Taxidea > Taxidea taxus. Next base: position 37,699 of record RCUC01135017.1, read on the forward strand.
AAATAAAAATTACTTATTGTTTATACATGCACTATTCTAGAGAATGCCACCACATTCTCAAAATATCATCTACAAGCTAGTGCTTCAAATGAAAATGCAGGAAGCCATTCCACTGGTCCAGCAGATTACAGGTGGGGCAGTATAATGGAGACAGTAGAGCCAACTCTTATATACCAACTCCTTCACCTCATTTTTTTTATGTAGATTTTTGGTATGATATATTTGTGAGATGTCATGTCCATATGTAAAATACTCTGTAATTTGTAGGAAAATGTCTGTCATTTTGCCTTAAGATTATCCCAGTGATGCTTCTTATAACCTTCTTACCAACAATTATAACTTATTACCAACAATTTTTTTAATTCTATTGTATATCCCAGGTAGTATAACCCAAGCAATTGGGCCCTTTGCACAGAACCTGAAACTGCTGCAAAAGAACCTTTTCCATACCTGGGCTCCACTCTGAGCTAACAACTTTCATGTCATCTGGTTTATGTGTTAGAATAGTAGTCCTGGATATAAACTATGGTTTTTCAGAAAGGGTAGAAGCCATACTGTGTCTGTAGAAGCTGCACCATTTTGTGTTCCCACCAACATCTTCACCAACTCTTGTAATCTTTTCTCTTTTTGCTGATAGGCTTCACAAGAGTGAGAGGTGATATTTCATTTTGGTGTTGATTTGCATTTCCCTGACAATCAGTGATGTTGATCAGCTTGTTACATACCCATTGCCCATTTGTATGTTTTCTTTGGAGAAATGCCTATTCAACCCCTTTGCCCATTTATTAATTAGATTGTGTTTCTGTTTTGGGGGTTTTTTTGCCACTGAATTGTTTGAGTTTCTTATATATTTTGAATATTAATTCCTTATCAGATAAATGGTTTATAAATATTTCTTTCAATCCTATAATTTATCTTTTGACTCTATGATTATTTGTTTGTTTGGTTTTGGGGTTGGCATTTTTTTTTTTTTTGCTATGTTGAGTTTTTTAGTTTGATTTAGGCCAACTTTTCTAATTTTGGTTATGTTGCTTGTGTTTTGGTGTGATTTGAAAGAAGTCATTGCCAAACCCAATGAAGCTCTTCTTCTATGTCTCCTCTATGAGTTTTACAGTTCCATCACTTATATTTGAGTCTTTAATCCATTCTGAGTTGATTTTTGTATAAGTTGTAACATAAGGAACCAGTTTCATTCTTTTGCCATGGATATTCAGTTTTTCCAAGCCTTTTGCTGAAGAGACTACACTTTCCCCATTGTGTATTTTTGGTACCCTTTTCAAATATTAGTTGGTCATATATGTGTTAAGTTTACTATTGGTGTCTTTAGTCTGTTCCATTGGTCTGTATGTCTGTTTTATGCCAGTACCATATTGTTTTAACTACTGTATCTATGTAAAATATTCTGAAGTCAGGAAATATGATGCCTCCAGCTTTGTTCTTCTTTCTCAATATTGCTTTAGCTGTCAGGATCATTTGTAGTTTTATGTGAATTTAAGGATTTTTTTCTATTTCTATAAAAAATGACATTGGAATTTTGATAGGGATTTCATTGAAACTGTGGATATCATTGGGTAATATGGATAATTTAAACATAGTAAGTCTTCTGATCTGTAATCATGGTCTTCCATTTATTTTCATCTGTTTTAATTTCTTTCATCAATGATTTGTAGTTTATGGCATGAGTCTTCTACTTCTTTGGTCAAATTTATCTCTGTTTTCTTCTTTTTGATGCTATTATTACTGTGACTATTTTCTTAGTTTATGTTTTAGATAACTCACTGTTAATATATGGAAGTGAAATAGGATTACCATATGATCCAGCAATCTCACTTCATGGTATATATTTAAAAGTACTTAAGCCAGAATCTCAAAGAGATATATGCACTTCCATGTTCATTGCAGCATTATTCCCAATAGATAAGATATGGGAACAGCCTAAATATGCATCAACAGATGAATGAATAAAGAAAACCTGGGGGGCACCTAGGAGCTCAGTCAGTTGGGCAGCTGCCTTCAGCTCATGTCATGATCCAAGGGTCCTGAGATCAAGTCCTGCATCAGCCTCTCTGTCCGGTGGGGAGACTGCTTTTTCCCTTTCCCTTTGTCTCCTCTCTCTGCCCCTCCTCCTGCTCATTCTCTCTCTCTCTCTCTCTCTCTCTCTCTCAAATAAATAAATAAAATCTTTAAAAAGTTTTTTCCTATAGATTTTTTTATTTTTTATGTGACAGGGACCACAAGTAGGCAGAGAGGCAGGCAGAGAGAGGGGGGGAAGCAGGCACCCTGCTGAGCAGAGAGCTCGATGTGGGGCTTAATCCCAGGACCCTGGGATCATTACCTGAGCCGAAGGCAGAGGCTTTAACCCCCTGAGCCACCCAGGAACCCCTAAAAATTTTTTTTAAAAATAAATACTGCATGATTATTCTTATATGATAAAAAAAATAGTCATATTTACAGAAACAGGGAGCAGGAGGGTGGTTTCTGGGACTGTGAGAGAGAGAAATGGGAAGGTTTTAGTCAAAGGGTACAGAGCTTCAGTTCAACAAAATAAGTCCTGGAGGTCTAATGTACAGCATAAAGCCTATAGTTAATAATACTGTATTGCATACATTAAAATTTGCTAAAAGGATAGATCTTATGTTATATTTTTAATCACAAAATAATAGATAAATAAATAATGGGCAGGAGGAAGGGAGGAAACTTTTGGAAGGGATGGTTATGTTTAATAGCATAGATTATGGTGATGTTTTCATAAGTACATATTTAACTCCAAATTCATCAAATTGTGTATTTTAAGAATGTTCAGTTTTTTGTATGTTAATCATACCTCAATAAAGTAGTTTTAAAATAGAAAGAGTAGGGTTGTGTGGGTGGTACCATCAGTTGAATGACTGACTCTCTGTTTCAGCTTGTGTTGTGATCTCAGGGTCATGGGATCAAGCCCTGGGCAGGGCTCTGCACTCAGCAAGGAGTCTGCTTGAGACTCTCTCTCCCACTCCTCTCTCCCTCTCTAAAATAAATAAATAAATCTTTTTTTAAAAATAGAAAGAGTAAACCATTTGGAAATGATGAAATAAAGTAGCCATAGCCATGACGTTAGTCCCTTATATAAATGGAGTCGACAGAATGATATCATAATTCACTTTTTTATAGGGAAGGAGATAAGGCAGTAGATCGATGTTTAGGGTCATTCAGATAAAAATTTTTAACCTTCTACATCCTAACGTAGTCTGGAGTTACTAACAAATGATGAATTTAACTTGGAGTTACTGGGAAATAATAAAATTTGCAGAGAAGTATATCAATGTGATTATCCTACAAGTTTCTCCACTTGTTTACTTTTCCTGAGATGGGTAGAAAGAGCTCTGGACACTATTCAGAGTAGCAAAAAGATATACAGGTATGGGCATGGGAGCTGCACGCTCCCAAATGGTTGTTTTTACTGCTGTCAATGCAACAAGCCTTGTAGAAGGCTGTTGTTGCTAGGACCTAAATAAATTTTGCTAGTGACTGTAAAATTATTTCTTTTTAGAGTTAAGGAAACCAAGGTACAGAAAGGATAAATGGCATTACTGAAGCTAAGGAACAAGTTAGTGTCAAATCCAGAATCAATATGTTTGACCCTTGGCTTTCAGTCAGTCCAGTTATTTCTACTACTGCATGCTTCTTTTTCTGTGATGGTTCAACCATTGCATCTAGTTGATGGCCCAGGGAATCATAATATAGCAAAGCTAGTTTCTTCCACATAGTCCATGTCTTCACACTTACTCCAGGGATCTCAAATTTTCTGCTCCTACTTTATCCTTCATCTGGAGACCAACATTTGAGACAGCTGTGCAACTCTAGTGAATAATTTCTCTAATAAGTAGCATGAAGTCATGATCTGACTCCACTCAACCTGCTATTTTTTATATTTGGTTGTGAATTTATCTGTTCCCATTTCCCTATTGAATTACAGCATTAATTCATTTCTGACTCCTTAGATTCATCTCTCCCTGCTCTCTTTCTTCATGAAGAGTTTCTATCCATCTAACCTACCTGAATCACTATCTGAGTCATGATGGAGTCAAAAGACCACAGAATTCAGAGCTCCTACTTTTTAGAATATTATCATCTATCATAAAAATATAGCTGACCAGCATCACTTAAATATTATATGCACAGTTTCATTTTAATATATACTGCTAAGTAGTCCTATATGGAAGTCTCATGAGCACAACTGTTTATTTGAAAGAATACATTTTGGGGCACCCGGGTGGCTCAGTGAGCTAAAGCCTCTGCTTTCAGCTCAGGTCATGATCCCAGGGTCCTGGGATCGAGCCCTGCATCAGGCTCTCTGCTTGGCAGGGAGCCTGCTTCCCTTCCTCTCTCTCTGCCTGCCTCTCTGCTTGCTTGTGATCTCTGTCTGTCAAATAAATAAATAAATCTTTTTTTAAAAAAAGAATACATTTCAATATTTACTTGAATTAGATACTTACTGATTAGATCAAAAGATACTACATCACTGAAGGGACCAGCCTAATGATTCCTTCTTTTCTTTTGCTCAGCGGATTCATGACCTGTAAGGAGTTGAATTACCATAAGAGAAGCATTGTGTGTATCATTCTAGGATTTGTATCTCTTACGAATCCAGGAACAACTCATCAACATCTTAGCCCATAAGCCTACACCCTGCCATATCACTTGGACCTACTTTCCAGGTTTCAAAAATGGAATCGCTCACTATGCCACAGAGTTGAGGAACTTTCTAACCCAGGTCTTAAAAACAGTATATCTACCCATAGCATTTGGACTTTTCAGCCTAGAGATTGGTTTTTAATTTGGATTTCCCTGATTAATAGTGAAGCTGGACATTATTCATACTGACTGTTTCTTTATCTTAAACTTCTTTTTCTTTTAATGTTGCACGTTATCTTTATTTATTATTTTTTTTATCTCAACAGTGTTGTTTTTTTTTTACTTTATTTAAGCTTTATTTAAACATATGATGTAACCCCACCACCCTCACCCAACCCCTCTTCCCCCCACCCCCCTCAGTTTGTTTTATGACATTAAGAGTCTCTTTTGGTTTGTCTCCCTCCCGATCCCATCTTGTTTCATTTTTACTTTTCCTACACCTTAACTCCCACCCCCGTTGCATCTCCACTTCCTCATATCAGGGAGATCATGTAGTAGTTGTCTTTCTCCAGTTGACTTATTTCGCTAAGCATAATACGCTCTAGTTCCATCCATGTCGTCGCAAATGGTAAGATTTCATTTCTTTTAATGGCTGCATAGTATTCCATCGTATATATGTACCACCTCTTCTTTATCCATTCATCTGTTGATGGACATCTAGGTTCTTTCCATAACTTGGCTATTGTGGACATTGCTGCTATAAACATTCGGGTACACGTGCCCCTTTGGATCACTACGTTTGTATCTTTAGGATAGATACCCAGTAGTGCAATTGCTGGGTCATAAGGTAGCTCTATTTTCAATTTTTTGAGGAACCTCCATGCTGTTTTCCAGAGTGGTTGCACCAGCTTGCATTCCCACCAACAGTGTAGGAGGGTTCCCCTTTCTCCACATCCTCGCCAGCATCTGTCATTTCCTGACTTGTTCATTTTAGCCATTCTGACTGGTGTGAGGTGGTATCTCATTGTGGTTTTGATTTGTATTTCCCTGATGCCCAGTGATGTGGAGCACTTTTTCATGTGTCTGTTGGCCATCTGGATGTCTTCTTTGCAGAAATGTCTGTTCATGTCCTCTGCCCATTTCTTGATTGGATTATTTGTTCTTTGGGTGTTGAGTTTGCTAAGCTCTTTGTAGATTTTAGATACTAGCCCTTTATCTGATATGTCATTTGCAAATATCTTTTCCCACTCTGTCAGTTGTCTTTTGGTTTTGTTGACTGTTTCCTTTGCTGTGCAAAAGCTTTTGATCTTGATGAAGTCCCAATAGTTCATTTTTTCCCTTGCTTCCCTTGCCTTTGGCGTTGTTCCTAGGAAGAAGTTGCTGCGGCTGAGGTCGAAGAGGTTGCTGCCTGTGTTCTCCTCAAGGATTTTGATGGATTCCATTCTCAAGTTGAGATCCTTCATCCATTTTGAGTCTATTTTCGTGTGTGGTGTAAGGAAATGGTCCAATTTCATTTTTCTGCATGTGGCTGTCCAATTTTCCCAACACCATTTGTTGAAGAGGCTATCCTTTTTCCATTGGATGTTCTTTCCTGCTTTGTCGAAGATTAGTTGACCATAGAGTTGAGGGTCTATTTCTGGGCTCTCTATTCTGTTCCATTGATCTATGTGTCTGTTTTTGTGCCAGTACCATACTGTCTTAATGATGACAGCTTTGTAGTAGAGCTTGAAGTCGGGAATTGTGATGCCACCAACTTTGGTTTTCTTTTTCAATATTCCTTTGGCTATTCGAGGTCTTTTCTGGTTCCATATAAATTTTAGGATTATTTGTTCCATTTCTTTGAAAAAATTGGATGGGATTTTGATAGGCATTGCATTAAATGTGTAGATAGCTTTAGGTAGCATAGACATTTTCACAATATTTATTCTTCCAATCCATGAGCATGGAACATTTTTCCATTTCTTTGTGTCTTCCTCAATTTCTTTCATGAGTACTTTATAGTTCTCTGAGTATAGATACTTTGCCTCTTTCGTTAGGTTTATTCCTAGGTATCTTATGGTTTTGGGTGTAATTGTAAATGGGATTGACTCCTTAATTTCTCTTTCTTCTGTCTTGTTGTTGGTGTAAAGAAATGCAACTGATTTCTGTGCATTGATTTTATATCCTGACACTTTACTGAATTCCTGTACAAGCTCTAGCAGTTTTGGAGTGGAGCCTTTTGGGTTTTCCACATATAGTATCATATCATCTGCAAAGAGCGATAGTTTGACTTCTTCTTTGCCGATTTGGATGCCTTTAATTTCTTTTTGTTGTCTGATTGCTGAGGCTAGGACTTCTAGTACTATGTTGAATAGCAGTGGTGATAGTGGACATCCCTGCCGTGTTCCTGACCTTAACGGAAAAGCTCTCAGTTTTTCTCCATTGAGAATGATACTTGCCGTGGGTTTTTCATAGATGGCTTTGATAATATTGAGGTATGTGCCTTCTATCCCTACACTTTGAAGAGTTTTGATTAGGAAGGGATGTTGCACTTTATCAAATGCTTTTTCAGCATCTATTGAGAGTATCATATGGTTCTTGTTTTTTCTTTTGTTAATGTACTGTATCACACTGATTGATTTGCGGATGTTGAACCAACCCTGCTGCCCTGGAATAAATCCCACTTGGTCGTGGAGAATAATCCTTTTAATGGACTGTTGGATCCTATTGGCTAGTATTTTGGTGAGAATTTTCGCATCTATGTTCATCAAGGATATTGGTCTGTAATTCTCTTTTTTGATGGGATCCTTGTCTGGTTTGGGGATCAAGGTGATGCTGGCCTCATAAAATGAGTTTGGAAGTTTTCCTTCCATTTCTATTTTTTGGAACAGTTTCAGGAGAATAGGAATTAATTCTTCTTTAAATGTTTGGTAGAATTCCCATGGGAAGCCATCTGGCCCTGGGCTTTTGTTTGTTTGGAGATTTTGGATGACTGTTTCAATCTCCTTACTGGTTATGGGCCTATTCAGGTTTTCTATTTCTTCCTGGTTCAGTTTTGGTAGTTTATATGTCTCTAGGAAAGCATCCATTTCTTCCAGATTGTCGAATTTGTTGGCATAGAGTTGTTCATAATATGTTCTTATGATTGTTTGTATTTCTTTGGTGTTGGTTGTGATCTCTCCTCTTTCATTCATGATTTTATTTATTTGGGTCCTTTCTCTTTTCTTTTGGATAAGTCTGGCCAGGGGTTTATCAATCTTATTAATTCTTTCAAAGAACTAGCTCTTAGTTTCATTGATTTGTTCTATTGTTTTTTTGGTTTCTATTTCATTGATTTCTGCTTTGATCTTTATTATTTCTCTTCTCCTGCTGGGTTTAGGCTTTCTTTGTTGTTCTCTCTCGAGTTCCTTGAGGTGTAGGGTTAGGTTGTGTATTTGAGACCTTTCCTGTTTCTTGAGATAGGCTTGTATCGCTATATATTTTCCTCTCAGGACTGCCTTTGCTGTGTCCCACAGATTTTGGACCGTTGTGTTTTCATTATCATTTGTTTCCATGGTTTTTTTCAATTCTTCTTTAATTTCCTGGTTGACCCATTCATTTTTTAGAAGGATGCTGTTGAGCCTCCATGTATTTGGACTCTTTCCACATTTCCTCTTGTGATTGAGTTCTAGCTTCAGAGCATTGTGGTCTGAAAATATGCAGGGAATGATCCCAATCTTTTGATACCTGTTGAGACCTGATTTATGACCCAGGATGTGATCTATTCTGGAGAATGTTCCATGGGCACTAGAGAAGAATGTGTATTCTGTTGCTTTAGGGTAGAATGTTCTGAATATATCTGTGATGTCCATCTCGTCCAGTGTGTCATTTAAGACCTTTATTTCCTTGTTGATCTTTTGCTTGGATGATCTGTCCATTTCAGTGAGGGGTGTATTAAAGTCTCCAACTATTATTGTATTCTTGTCAATGTGTTTCTTTGATTTTGTTATTAATTGGTTTATATAGTTGGCTGCTCCCATGTTAGGGGCATAGATATTTAAAATTGTTAGATCTTCTTGTTGGACAGACCCTTTGAGTATGAT
>RCUC01135018.1:0-20699 GCA_003697995.1 Taxidea taxus jeffersonii
ATCTCTCCTTCTATTTTCAATGATAACCTAGCTGGATAAAGTATTCTTGGCTGCATGTTTTTCTCGTTTAGTGCTCTGAATATATCATGCCAGTTCTTTCTGGCCTGCCAGGTCTCTGTGGATAAGTCTGCTGCCAATCTAATATTTTTACCATTGTACGTTACAGACTTCTTGTCCCGTGCTGCTTTCAGGATTTTCTCTTTGTCGCTAAGACTTGTAAATTTTATTATTAGATGGCGGGGTGTGGGTCGGTTCCTACTGATTTTGAGAGGTGTTCTCTGCGCCTCCTGGATTTTGATGCTTGTTCCCCTTGCTATATTAGGGAAATTCTCTACAATAATCCTCTCCAGTATACCTTCTGCTCCTATTTCTCTTTCTTCTTCTTCTGGAATCCCAATTATTCTAATGTTGTTTCGTCTTATGGCATCACTTATCTCTCGAATTCTCCCCTAGTGGTCCAGTAGTTGATTGTCTCTCTTTTGGTCTGCTTCATTATTCCCTGCCATTTGGTCTTCTATATCACTAATTCTGTCTTCTGCCTCATTTATCCTAGCAGTAAGAGCCTCCATTTTTGATTGCACCTCATTAATAGCTTTTTTTATTTCAACTTGATTAGACTTTATTTCTTTTATTTCTCCAGAAAGGGTTTTTATTTCTCCTGACAGGGTTTCTCTAATATCTTCCATGCCTTTTTCGAGCCCAGCTAGAACCTTGAGAATCGTCATCCTGAATTCCAGATCTGACGTATTACCAATGTCTGTATTGATTAGGTCCCTAGCCTTAGGTCCTGTCTCCTGCTCTTTTTTTTGTGGTGAGTTTTTCCGCCTTGTCATTTTGTCCAGATAAGAATCCGCTGTTCTCCTTGTTAAGTGAACTTGGTCTTGGCTGTATTTCTTTGATCTTCTGGGGGAGGGGCCTGTTGTAGTGATTCTCAGGTGTCTTTGCCCCAGGCGGAGTTGCACCGCCCTTACCAGGGGCCGGGCTAAGTAATCTTCTCAGGTTTGCTTTCAGGAGCTTTTGTTCCCTGAACACGCTTTCCATAGAGTTCCGGAGGACGGGAATGACAATGGCGGCCTCCCAATCTCCGGTTCAGAGGAGCCGAGAGCTAGGGGCCCCAGTCTTCAGTGCGCCTTCATAGAAAAGCGTTTAAACCCTCCGGTCTCCCCAGCCCACGTTTGCCCCCGGAGACCGCGCGCGCCCGGAGACCGCGCTCAGAGAAAATTGTGCGTAAGCAGTCCCGTCTCACTGGCTTCTGGGAGCGCTCCGAGCTCACCCAGCCTGTGACCAAGCGTCTCTGTCTCTGGCAGAGTCCCACCTGGAGTCTCCGAACCCCGTAGATCCCTGAGCTCTCCCGGGTCGGAGTCTCCCCGGATCTTGTGGGGACCCCTCGCACAGAGCACCGGCCCATGTCACAGAGCACCAGCCCGTGTCACAGACCATGGCTCTAGGAAACCTCGGCTCTGTCTCCGCAGCCGGCTTCCCCGCTCTAATACCTGTGAGCTCTGCGACACTCAGACACCCCCGATCCTTCTGTGACCCCGCGGGACCTGAGTCCACGTTGTCTCTGTGAGGTCTATACCCCAGTTTAGCCTCTGGAGTGATGTCCCTCCCTGGAGCAGACTTTTAAAAGTCCTGATTTTGTGCTCCGCCGCTTGCCGGGAGCCGGCCCCTCCCCCTGGGGTCTATCTTCCCATCGCGTTGGATTCACTTCTCCTCTGGTCCTACCTTTCAGAAAGTGGTCGATTTTCTGTTCCTAGAATTGTTGTTTTTCTTCTCTTCGATCTCCTGTTGGATTTGTAGGTGTTCGGAATGGTTTGATAGGCTATCTAGCTGATCTCCTGCTGGCTGATGTCGTCTCAGCCTCCTACTTCTCCACCATCTTGACTCCTCCCCCCAAATTTTCCCTTTTTATAAGGACGCCGGTCATATTGGATAAGAGCTCACCCTATGACCTTACTGTAACTATCATTCGTATCTATATCTATATCTACATCTATCTATAATCTATCTGTGTCATATATAATTATTTGTGGTGTCATATTCTGAGGTACTGGGTGTTGGGACATATGAATTTGGTGAAAGGGGGGTCACAATTCAACTATAACTGGTCACATAGTTCAGATTTTCAAAGCACATAATTATAGACTAGCATAATTCATAATTATAGTCTAGCATGAAAAGGCATAGACTCTCTATTTGTCTAGGTTTGTAGGAATGGGGATGGAAAGAGCTCATTATGCAATTAGGATCCCAGGATTTCTAAGTAGGATTTATATTGAGATTACAGGAAGGCAACATGCTATTTATTAAATAATAGAATGATCAGTCCAATTGTGCCAGGAACATGCTAAAATAATTTAGGTACCAAAGATTATGTCATCCTTTGTTGACTTTTATTTTTGCCATTCCTTAAAATTAAAAAAAAATAATTTCTAAAATTAAAAAAATTAAAAAAAATTCTCTTCTTGTTTTCTTTCCTGTCTTCTTTCACTTTTTATTTTTCTGTCTCTCTTGCTTACCTAAAGTCATCATAAGAATGCAGCCAGTATCAAGATAAGCATACTGATTTCTTCACTTTAAATCACTTTGAGGAATAATAAGCAAATGGAGATTGGAGATAAATGTCATTTGGGGAGAAATTCCTGGGTATAGTAAAGAAGACAAGCACACAAAACAAAACAAAGCAAAAAAAAAAAAATGCAGCCATCAGCCCAACATTGCATCTGTGAAAAATCTCACTATCCTCCTCAGTTGGTGGGTATGTGAGAAAAAGGAAGAAAAGGAGGAAGGGGAGATGACATCTATTTTGTGTCTTTCTAGGTGTTTGCTGTTAGTTCGTGACTCACTGCTTCATGCTTTCTTAGCAGAGGCCATTTCACACTTTTCTGGATGGGTATCTGCTGATTAGTTAATTATCATTGTAATCCTGTGTCTGTGCCAAGTGTCACCTTAACAAGCAATCCAATCAAAATTATTGTCTTCTGAGGAAAAAACTTTATTTAGAGAAATCATCTCTGATGCTGGTTCTGTCTGTCTGAGAAAAAGAGATGCCAACTAAGCCATGAATTATAGCAGAACACACACTTCCCTCCTCCTTTCCATCTTATCCTTAATGTGCAGGCTTAGCTTTGAACACAACCTCAGGATGCACTTTAGATTCTGTCCCTAGTAATAAAGCAGCAACACTTTTAATAATCATGACAATCAAGATGAACTGACTTTGCCACTACAATGATTTGGCTGGCCATTTTGCTTATATAGAGTTCAGATGAGCTCCTGACTAGGGGAGAATTTCTCTGGAAGTTTGGAGGTCTCCTATCTGATGATAATGCAGTAGGGTGTAGGATACATTCAAGGATACATGCATGGAGGAAGGAGACTCCTCCCATTTGAGATGCCTGGTATTGTTAGATATTTGGACAGAAAGAAAGAGAAATAGAGATAGAGACAGAGAGGTTGCTATGAAGAGAATGGGGGAATGTCTTATAGAATCTCTTAGAAATAACTCAATCTCTGGTATAATATGAAATAAAGCTACATCTTTTTAAATTTGGAAAGTATAGCTGGGTTTTGTTATGCTGAGATATTTATAGATATCTATATATGTCTCATATATTTCAAAATATGTATAAAAATAAGAAAAGAGTGTTTAATGAAGTGTAAAATGTTTGCCCAAACTTGCAAAAGCAATCAGATAGGGATGCCTGGGTGGCTCAGTTGGTAAATGTCTGCCTTCAGCTCAGGTCATGATCCTGGGTTCCGGGGTTGAGCCCTGCATCAGGCTCCTTGCTCAGTGGGGAACCTGTTTCTCCTCTGCCTGCTCTGCTTGCTGCCCTCCCTGTTTTGAGCTCTCTCTCTCTGAAAAAGAGGGAAAAAAGAAAGAAAGATCTTATTAAAAAACAACAACCAGATAACCCTGGTTAGGACAAGGGGGATCTATTCACCTCAGATTGAGAATTAATTTATAAATAATTTACCCCAGGGAACCATTATAGAGGGTCAAGGCAACCTTTAAGTGTGAGATCAGCAGCTACCCAGGCTGTTTTAGGGTGGATGCCAATGGACTGGAGTTTCTGCCTATAAATGTGAGAAATTTTTTAAATTAAAAATAAGTTTACAGGGGCGCCTGGGTGGCTCAGTGGGTTAAAGCCTCTGCCTTTGGCTCAGGTCATGATCCCAGGGTCCTGGGGAGCCTGCTTCCTCCTCTCTCTCTGCCTGCCTCTCTGCCTACTTGTGATCTCTATCTGTCAAATAAATAAATAAATAATCTTTAAAAAAGTTTACAGAGCAGTAATTCCTGCTATATAGAAATAAAATGAATGAACAACCAAATGTATAAAAATCTAAAAGAATCCAGTAGAACAGTGTTTCTTAATTTCACTTGAATACTTCAGGGGCCCACAGAGGTTTTAAGGTCTATGAAATTTTTGGAATTGCCTAAAACATTATGGAGAATATATACATATATATTCTCCATATATAAATAAATAAATATATATATACTTATATATTTATATATGTATATATATATATATAGCCCCACACCTACCACCACCTCCAATCAGACTTTAAAAAAAAACATGTAGCCAATAAGAAGTCTTGGAGAGGATGTGGAGAAAAAGAAAAAGGAATACTTACTCACTGTTGGTGGGAATGTAAACTGATGTAGCCTCCATGGAAAACAGTATGGGGATTTCTCAAAAAGTTAAAAGTAGAACCATTCCATGACTCAGCAATTACACTACTGGATATTTATCCAAAGAATACAAAAATACCAATTCAAAGGGATACATGCGCCCCAATGTTTATAGCAGCATTATTTATAATAACCAATACATGGAAGCAACCTAAGTGCCCACAAACAGATGAATGTATAAAAAAGATGTGGTATATATATATACAATGGAATATTACTCAGCCTTAAAAAGAAGGAAATCTTGCCATTTGTAACAACATGGATGGAGCTAGAGAGTATTATGCAAAATGAAATCAATTAGAGAAAGACAAATACCATGTGACTTCACTCAGATGTGGAATTTAAGAAACAAAACAAAGGAACAAAGGAGAAAAAGAGAGAGAGAGAGAGAGGTAGAGAGAGAGGGAGAGAGAGACCAAGAAAAGACTTAACTGGAGAGAGCAAACTGATGGTTACCAGAAGGGCGGGTGGGGAGGATGGGTGAAAGAGATGATGGGTATTAAGGAGTATGCTTGCTGTGATTGAGCCTGGTGATGTTTGTGAGTATTGAAACTAGTGTAACACTGCATGTTGACTATCTGGAATCAAAATGAATACTTAAAAAGCCAAAGTTCTACATTTCAAGCAGCAGCAGCAACAGCAACAACAGTAGCAGCACAAGAACAACAACACAACAACAACAACAACAACAACAACATCAACAAAACAACCATGTAGACAAAATTGGGAAGAAGTTTAACACTTAGTTTGAGAAACCCATATGTTATGATATAGCCTTTGGGGTAATTAACCACACTTAAACCAAAGCATATTGTGAATTAATGAATAGAAATGACTCATAATGAACCCAGTTATACAGAGATGCTTCAAAGAGGAGAAAAACCTTTGGCTACTTGCACTCTTCCCTTTTTCTTTACAAAAAATGAGGATTTGATTTTATAGGGTTTCTGTTCCTGATTTATCACATGTAGGTTTGTCAGTCTATTTTTCAATGTGTATGAGGGGAGGTTTTTAATCAAAATTCATTTCCTTTTTAAAATTCTATTCTATTTTGTTTTGTTTTATTATTTTCAGTTAGCCCACATAGTACATAATTAGTTTTTGATGTAGTGTTCAACTATTCATTAGTTGCATATAACACCCAATGCTTATCACCACACATGCTCTCCTTAATACACTTTTATATATACTCTGTCTATTAGATGCGTTCACTGGCTTGGCCCTTGCTTCTCCTAGCTAGCTGAGATGCTCTTGGATGCCCTACTAGTATGGCAGAGTATTTTTCTAGTCTAAGGAGGTTTGGGGAAATTATTGGAAATTTTCAAAGTAGGAGTTAGTTGCCACTCAGAATATTGCTCAAGAAAGAAACTGAGTTGTTACCCCTAGACCATCCCATCACCAGTGTATTCTGCTGTAGACATTCAGGGCACTATCTGAATTTTATCTTTTTTCTTCACAACACTGGACTTGTCCCAGTGAGGCTTTGTAGGAAGTCTGACTACCTTGGCTTGGGCAAGAATTCTAGTTTTCTTGCCCAATATAACTTCCTGACTTTTAGGCCATATCAGCTGTTTTCTGATACCTAAAAAAAAAAGGTGAAAAAATGGCATCTGGTTGATTATCCTGGGAATTTTAAACAGTTTTATTTTACTGGAAGTTCTTGTTCTCTGAGGAGCCATGGGTTGAAAGGTGGCAAAGGTCTCTGCTAATGAAGCCCCGGTGACTGATAATTCTCTATAGTAGTGAGCTGACACATACAAAGATAGTGTGCTTTAAGATGCCATCTTGTCCTCTTTCAATTAATTTCCTAGTAGGTTGATTTAATGGGAAAATCAATCAATCTAATCTCTCATCTCCCTTCTTTTCTAACTGAAATAAATAGTCTTACTTAAAAATAGTTAAAATATTTTCTACTTCCAAGCACTAAAATGGTTTGCTCTTTGGGCTTGTTGGCAACTGTAAGAACTGTGATGTGCAAAGGCAGCACTCCACTGGCAGATCTGCTCACTGGTGGATCATTTTCAATCCAGCTCTTTGGAACATTTTGCATGTCTCATCTTTCCTTGCAGGATATAGATTCCTTAAAGAGAGATCCCAAATAACAACCCATTTTGCCCCGACTTGGGTCATTGTGGGTACCTTAGATATAGAGGACGTGTCTGTTAAGGTAGTGGTTCAAAGTGAAGCTGGAGATTGTTGTAATTTGCATTTCCCTTCCATCTCCTGCCTGCTCAATCCTTTCCGGGGGGAAGATGGCAGATGATGTCTGCCATCCCCCATACCTCTCCCAGTGCTTGAATAAATAATAAAATACCACGTATGTCATGTGGCCTCATAAAATATTGAGCATGGAGTGATCCAAAGGTGGTTATTTCAGTGTGGCTATCTAAAACTTCACCTAGCGAAAAGGATAATGGAATCCTCATATTTGTACTTAACTAAGATCTATTTTATCTTCAGGCTCCAAGCAGAAAAACACTCTTCCCACCAAATGCACTTTAAAACATCATTTCATTGTCAGGGAGCCTCAGTATACTGACTAATCATAGGCCAGAGTGATGGCAGCCTTGAAAAGTCTGAGGAGTGTGGTCTGGTTCCAGAGGGCCATCATTGTGTAATCCTGATAGGCAAGGTCTAAGATGGCTCTATGCTAAGACATTGGAGCATGAAGTTCAGACAGGCTGGTGTGAGCCAAAAAGAGAGGGCAAACACTCTTAGGTAGATAGAGTCTTCACGAAGAAAAACTATTCATTTGCAGGCTAGGAGCAGTTTCTGAATAAGCACCAGAGACTGCAGAACCTATAATAGGTCTCATGTCCTCCAATGTTAATTGTGCGTGTTAACTTCTATGCTTTTATTCCAAAGTGAGGACTCAAATGCTCTGAATAAATCTGCCATCAGCTTAAGTCTCAAATTATAACCACACACTCTCACCAGATTTCTGAAATAGACATTTATTCCCTGACAAGTAATATCAAACATTTTAGACCTACAGGAGGCAAAATCATATAAGGTGCCATTAGATATGGTCACATGAAGGAGATTTATTTTGGCTCTGTATTTCACTTGTCACATTTGCATAATGTCAGTGTCTCAACCTGGCTGTGCATTCACCTGTGTAATCTTTCAAACACACATGACCCCGGGCAAATCTATAGGATGAGGCCCAGGCATTATTATTAATATTTTTTAAAACTACAAATAATAACAAAAACTCTTCCCAGATAAAGGATGGAGTTGATATGCACTCTGTAAAACATAGTGCTAAATGTTTTACAAAGCCCTTTCATATACCTCATGCACCAACTGTTACATATCATTATTATATGTCATTTCTAGTGTTACTAACAATAAAGTGTTTCCTGATACGTTCAGTTTTGCCTAGTGACCATCTCAAACTTTCCTTCCCCAAATGGTTGAATAGGATCTCAAAATCTAGGTGTTTTAGAAACAGTGAATTTCATATTTTTGGATCATGATTCATAATAAGATATTATTTTTACATTCTAAGTCAGGACACATATTGATATCTAAAATAGTTTCAGGAAATTTTAGGAAATAGTACTTTATGATTTGGTGATCTGTTTGTTTTATCCTGTTCTCTTCTTTTTTTTTTTTTTTTTAAAGATTTTATTTATTAGTTAGAGAGCGAGCGAGCACAGGCAGACAGAGAGGCAGGCAGAGGCAGAGGGAGGAGCAGGCTCCCTCCTGAGCAAGGAACCCGATGTGGGACTCGATCCCAGGACGCTGGGATCATGACCTGAGCCGAAGGCAGCCGCTTTAACCAACTGAGCCACCCAGGCGTCCCATTATCCTGTTCTCTTCTACTGCACCCCACTCTATTCCACTCCATTCTTTCTTTTTTTTTTTCATTTTAAAAAATTACTAACTTAGGCAGTGACTTGAAATTTTAAAATCATTGATCTATTTCTCCTCCCAGTATAGTTCTCACTTCTATACACATGTTAAGCTGTACTAAGTGGAGGAATGAGGGAGAACATAGTTTTAAATCATGACACAAATAAAAACTCAAGCCTGGAAAATAATACCTTCTCTGGGCTTATAAATGTTTTCTTTTAACACTCCAGTAAATTTTAGATTTCCCTTTGGGCTATAATGACCAGACAGTAATAAACTCTATGGTAAATGTGAATGGTCATTATCTCCCCAGCTGGGTAGGAGAATACATTTGGCTACTATTTGAGGATATAATATTTAATCTTTAGGATTATCATTGTGATTTATGTTCACCAGTTGAGGATGATGGGGTATGAGAGCCTGACTAAACACTGAGATGATGGATTGTCTTATCTGCTCAAGGACATGGTAAAAGTGATTCTCTTAATGCTTTGATTCAGTCTGTTAAATAGGTCCCTTGTGTCTCTCTGCCTCAGATCTGTTTTGCCAGGATGTATACACATCAGTAAAAAGAGAAGTGCATTACACCAAACTAAGGTATTATGGACAATTAATTTCAAATTGAAACTCAATTTTGGACAATGACTGGGCCATGGGGCTTAATGTTAACACCAACCCAGATTGTGAGGAAAATCATTAAGTAGGAGAATATATCACTCTATTGTGTTGTAATTGTTCCTAATTACTAATGTGGAAGAAGATGGAAAAAAGGTTTTATATCAGGCTACCCCTTAATCCTTCTGTATAACCTATAGATCATGATGTCCTATTCATTTTATAATTGATAATCCTCTCAAAATCATTCTAACGCTACTTAAAATCTTTTGTGGAGTGACATTAAGGAAGATGACAGAATAAGAAACATTAGGAATCTGTCTCTATACCTAGAAAACAATTGTTCTGGGAGAAATTGTCTGAAGTAACAATTATGGATATCTGCAGTTTTGGGGAGGAAACTTGACTAGTAAATTTCAGTTGATTATGGCCAATTTCAGCCTTTTATGTGGTAACAGTGGTACCCATTCCTCAACCCCCAGCCTCACGGCAGGCAGCCATGCTGGAACCAAGATGAGCAATAAGTACCTTGTCCTCCAAGTTTTGAAGACTGATTGCTGTTTTGACGACTTGGGTTTGGGTGCACTGGTTGGCTGGCACTGTCTCAAATCCCGCTGGCTGAGGTATCTTCCAGGGAATTTAAAAGAACATTTTTTCCCTTAATTTGTTCTATTTTCTCCTTTTGGGAGTCTGACAATTAAGGATTAGGACATTTCAAAGCAACCACATATATGAAGGCGTTTAGAAAGCTACTATGCATGTCCATGGAAGGAAGCAGACCCAGAAAAGACCTGGGAAGATCTTTGGCTTTCACCTCAGACTAAACCCCAGTGCAGAGACACCCTTCAGCTATCAAAAAGACAGCAACCCTAGAGAAGGGGGAAAAACTGATTTCCAGAGTTAACACATCACAAGATTAAAATTCCTAGTTTTCAATAAAAAAAAAAAATCACAAAGCATACACAGAAACAGGAACCTCTGACCCATTCAGAGGAACAAATTGACAGAAAACATCTCTGAAGAAGTCCAGATGTTGGGCTGTACACAAAGACTTTGAAACAACCATTTTAAAGATTAAAGAGTTAACTGAAGATACAAAAGAAGACAGGAAAATCATGCTCCAGGCTCATCTTATATATTTTTTGCCCTGGACCTAGAATCAGCCCTTTCTTTAAGGAACATTAGTCCACTAAGGAATAATTAGAAACCAGATTCTCTGTGCTCAGTGTGCTACTTGTTGCTGGAGTGTTCATTTTTTTTTAGGTTGGCTCGGTTGACAGAACAAAAACTAAATGTGTTTATATCCACTTGTGTATATTCTTTATAAGAACATAAACTTGAGTTCATATAGATGTCTCCAACTTCAGTTACTGAAGTGATTCTATGCTCTTCTCCTTGCTTAGCTGTAAAGTCCCACTCCAATAATAAGAAATCTGGCCCCTACCTTGTGCCACTCATCTACTTAATTGTTCCATTTTAGAATCAGAATCAAAGCATAATCAGAATGGCTAATCCTCACCACCCCGGGAAACAACCGCATCAACCTGGAGTATTGTTCTAATGTATAGTTCCTTTTGCTTTTAATCTTATAGACTCCATTTATTTCCAAAGTGACTTAGGTCAGCGTATTTTCTCCCATTCCTTTTCAGTGAGTTTGTTGAATACTTTTTTTAAGACAGTTAGAATCTCTTTTTTTTTGTCATGGTGTGCATTTTTTCCTGGGCTTCCCAACCTCCAAAATTATTATGCATTGTCTTCCAAAATTATTATGCATTTTTTCCAAAATTATTATGTTTTATTTGTATACATATATACATTTTATTTGTATACATATATACATTATTCTCGGTACTGTAAAATTCCATGGATTTCATCTTGTACCCACAATTGCAATATCATAAAGAATAATTTTATTGCCCTAAAAATCCTCTGTGCTTCACATATTTACTTCTTCCTTCCCCTGAATTCTTGGAGACCACTTATTATTATATTCTTCTATAAGTTTTATAGAAGTTATAAGTCATATTTAAATAAGTTATATTTTGCAATATATAGTTTTGCTTAATATTTAAGTCTAAGATCTACTTTGAGCTGATTTTTGTAGTCTTGGTTCTAGATTTATTTATTTTTTTTGCATAGGGATATCCAATTATTCCAACAACATTTTTTGAGAATGCTATTTTTTCTCCATTGAATTGGCTTTTCTCCTTTATCAAAGATTAGATGACTATATCTGTGTGGGTCTATTTCTGGAATCTATTTACATCCATTGTTTGATGTATCTATTCTTTTGCCAATACCATGCTGTCTTGTTGGTATTAAGTCTTGACGTCAGTTGGTGTCAGTCCTCCACCACCTTTGTTCTTCAAAATTATTTTGGCAAATATAGGACTTTTGTCTTTCCCTATAAACATTTGTATCAGTTTGTTGATATTCACAAAGTAGTTTGCCAGGATTTTGATTAGGATTGCATTGACTTTATTGAACTGGTTGATAGAATTGATATCTTAATATTATTGGGTCTTCCCATCTATGAGGGATATTTCTTCATTTATATGATTTTTTTCATTAGAGTTTTTAGTTTTGTGCATATAGAACTTGTACTTATTTTGTTAGATTGATACCTGGTGGGATTATTTTTGGTAAAACCCATGAAACTGTGCAAGTGGATGAGTGGTTAAGTGGTAAGGTAGAGGAGTAGGAAAAACATACTATAATCCTATGATTAAGTTTCAGTATTTTATTTCATCTTTATCCCTGGGCTGTGGCCTTTGCAAGTCCTTCTCAGTTCTCCACAATCCCCTTGACTTAGATGAAACAGAAAGGCTAGAGAAGGCTGACATTGGGTAATTTCTCTTCTTCCACATCAGTGCAGTGTTCACCTTGTTATGAAGAGTGCTCAGGCATATTTCAAAATGGTTACTTTTCCCCTCCCTCTGCCAAAAAACCAGAAGTTTTTCTTTCCTTTTCATTATGACAACCTATAGGCAAAACATATGAACATGTGATTTGAACATTTTCAATATGAAAGTGTAGATTGTAGTTTCTAGAATTTTCTACCTTTACAGTAGTCTAATCTCCAGCCATTTGTCAACACTCCTTTAGTGTTCCTACCAGTTTATGACTTCACTAGCTTCTGCATCCAGTTGGCTGATAGTAGCTTTGGTTCTCTGTTTTTATCTATCTCTTCAGCTTTGACTGGGTGGGCAGGGAGAGGTAGTCAGTATGCTCTGTGACCTCAGTTCTACAACAACTCTAAGAAAAGTCATAGATACTCAGTTTGCTCAGCTTTTTTGATCATTAAGAGCAAGAATGACAACTTCCAAGTCCTTTATATGTGGTAGATAAAGCCAGAATAAACTATTTACATAGTTTATTGCTATGTAGATTTAACATATCATGTTAAGCTAATTTTGATAAAATTTTCCAATGAATTTGACATTTCCTGTAAATTGTGAAATTTGATGGCATACGTTTTTCATCATATCCTCTATTGTTTTTATAATATCTGTATCATCTGCAGTAATATTCCTTTTATTCCACATGTTGGTAATTTTAATTTTTTAATTTTTGTTTCCTTAAACACTGGTTTGTTAGTGTAATTAACCTTTTAAAGCATTTATTCCCTCTTTGTTGTTCAGATCAGTCACTTTCTCCATTATTTACCTTAAGTCTTTGGTCATATTTTGACTGCCATTTGAAAGTCCTGATCTGTTAATTATAATTTCTCTGTCATCCTTAGGTCTTCTATTTGGTACTTTTTCTCCTTTTGGTTGTGTCACATTTTCCCACTCTTCCTATGTGCAGTAGTTATTGACTGTGTACTTGACATAGTCAATGCTACACTGTTCAGAATCTCATTTTATTTATCTCCTTTAAAGAATATTGAATTTCAGTCTAGAAGACAGTAGTTTTCCTGGTGACTTACCTTGATCTTGTCAAAGCTTGGTTTGAGGTTATATAGGAGTAAGTCTAGAGTATTCCTTATCTTTATTTTTGGGCCAGAGTAGACTTTCTGGGATTTTAACTAAATGCTCATTTAGATGTCTCCACTATACCTGGATTTTGACTCCAAAGTGTATGGCCCTGTGTTCTTTGGGAATTTTGCCTACTTCTCCTGCAGAAAACCTTCTTTCTAGGCTTCACAGAATCTGGCTTTGCACACAGATAAAGATTTGGTTAACAACTCAAGGATATTCCTATCAGATTTATGATGCTCTTTCTCTGTACTACTTTATTATCTTGTATCCTGTCCCAGAAATTCTAGCCACTACTTCAGCCCCTAAGTCAGATCTCTGTTTCCTATACTAGCAATATAGGAAATATGCATTCAAACAGTTGCACCAAACATTCTGTACATTTTATAGTAGTTTACAGTTTTAGGGGGAATGGTTAGCCCAATAATTTACCATGAAAAGAACCAGAATAAAAAGTTATTTACTTTTTAAAGAAACCTTTTTAAATGAATTTAATCCTAATGTAATGTCTTAAATATATTTTTATTTAAAGATGTTATAGATTTTACTATTTAGATATTTACATTATATATCGTGTGACCTGAGATATAATTTCATATTTTACCATATGAATAGTTATCTTTGTACCATGAATTCAGTATATTTTCTTTTATCCATTCTTGTCCATCCCTTACATAGTCACTGTACGTCTAGGCCAGAAGGAGGTAAATTCAGGTTTTCTAAATATACATATTAAGAAAGGAAAAATTTTGGCCCCCAAAAATAGCACTAAAAAATGAAATAGCACTAAATATTACTCTTGCAGCTTTAAAAAGAAGAACAACTAAAAATGAGTGGAAATGAGAATGTTTATTTCCTGCAAGTTAATAAATTGGAGGCATGATCCAAAGAATGTCACACTTAGCATTTCATTTCCTCTGGGCTTTTAAAATGATGTTTAATTGCAGATGGTGACCTTCCAGATAAGACACTGTTTGCAAGTGTTAAATTTCAAGTAGGCAGCTTTCATGGTTTTTCATAATGTCTCTCTAGGGAGTAGTGTATGAAATTTGTAAATCAAGAAAAAAATCCCAGCTACTTCTGTGTTACTTGATTGCTGACCTATCTATTCCCAAGGTTGCCACCAGATTTGAAATTCAAATTATTTCAAGATAAAATTTTATTCTCAGTTAATGGTGTCTGATATTTATTTTATTTTTGGAGATAATAGATAGGTATACAACATTTTGGTCTACTAATAAATTTTAGGTTTTTGAACTGATACTGGTATGAGAATACCAATTTAAATACTATATGGCCTTAACAGAAATGAATTTTTGGCCTAATATGACTCTTTGGGATTCTACATTCAGCTCTCTTGTCTTGTCTTGTGGAAGGATGGTTTATATACCTGTCCACAATTTGTTGCATAAATAGTTGGCATGTATCCAGAACATATTCGATTTTACTTCAAAAGTCATGCTTTTCTGTGCTAGAAATTATGACAATTGCTGCAGAAGTGTGAGATGTTAGAGTCATCTTATCCACTTTGTAATAGTCAATGTCTATGCCTCTAGCAATTTCTCTGGAATATCAACAATCATGTGTTACCTCTAGCTATGCATTTCTGTCCACAGCTATTCTGAGCATATCAATAGATTACAAAGAGAATCAAGTGAGAAGGAGAAGTACTGGAGACACTTGGAGAGGAATACTTTCAAATATCATGGCTGCTTTTGGTTATGGGGCTAATGCCTTCTAGCAAGGATAGTGGAAATGTTAAGGAGGTAGTTGCAGAAATGGGTTAGGAGCCTACAGTGATAGGCTCTCCAGTTGTTTCTCTCCTGCTCACTACCAGCCTGTCTGTTCCTACTCATGCTTACAAACAGCAGGACTTACATTCTCATGCTACTGCAGCAGGACTAGAGGAAGACACAAGGAGACTCTGACTTTTTCATTAGGAATTTCTGTTATCATAGTAGAGGAGAACCTGCAGGAATCTGACTATATGTACAATTTAAATTTGATCCATCTTTTGTGAATGAACTTCATGAGGCCCTCAATCAAAGAACCAAGGTTAAATTCACAGTGCCTACTGAGACCACACATGTTTTCATCTTCTTTTCAGACCCCCAGCTTATCTAAGTGAACATTTTTATGGTTTTGTATAGCTCCATGGAGCTCTAGTTTTAAAAAGAGGAATGTGCAGAGTTTATCATGTCACTTACACCTACAAGGTCTGAGTATGATAACCCTTGGAAGAGAGTGGATGTAATGGGAAAGTTGAAGATTCTGTCATTACAAAGGGGCTTGAGAAAATGAAACAAAAGCTAGAAGCTGAATATCTGCCTTTTGCTAATAAGACCACACAATCCTATGAGGTTTTTATGTAACTATTCATCCATCCATCCATCCATCCATCTATTCATCCATCCATCCATCCCAGTGAACTCTTATTGACTGTGTTCAAAGACAAAGACATTAACTTCCTTGTTTTCCTGAGACATAATCAGGATATTCATTATTCAATATTCAGTAGAACAATACTAATGAGACATGTTGAAGCTAGTTAAAATATATGGTTATATGTATGGATTTAGTCTTTTACCTTCCTGGGATAAATGACATTTTGGGGAAAAAATAATTTTCTTTAATTTTTTACATTTTAATTCTAGTTAACATACAGTTAGCATACAGTTATATAATTATATATATATATAAAATTATAGATAACATACAGTTTTATATTAATTTCCAGTGTACAAACAGTGACTCAATAATTCTATACATTACTCAGTGCTCATCCATTATAAGTATGCACTTAATCCCCATTACCTGTTTCACATATCCATCTACCAACCTCCCTTCTGATAACCCTTGGATTGTTCTCTATACTTAAGAGTCTGTTCTTTGATTAGTCTCTTTTTTTTTTTTTAAGATTTTATTTATTTGACAGAGATCACAAGTAGGCAGAGAGGCAAGCAGAGAGAGAGGATGAAGCAGGCTCCCCATTGAGCCGAGAGCCCGATGCGGGGCCCGATCCCAGGACCCTGAGATCATGACCTGAGCCTAAGGCAGAGGCTCAACCCATTGAGCCACCCAGGTGCCCCTGATTAGTCTCTTTTCTACTTTGTTTTTGTTTTGTTTTGTTTCTTAAAATCCACATGGGTGAAATCATATGGTATTTATCTTTCTCTGATTGATGTATTTCCCTTACCATTATACTCTCTTGCTTCCATAATTTGGCTATTGTAAATAATGCTGCAAAAACATAGGGGTACATATATCTTTTTGAATTAGTATTTTCATTTTCTTTGGGTAAATACCTAGTAGTAGAATTACTGGATGGAATGGTAATTCTATTTTTAATTTTTTGAGGAACCTCCATACTGTCTTCCACAGTGGCTGCACCCATTTGCATTCAACCAACAGTGCAAGAGGGTTCTTCACATCCTCACCAACACATGTTTTTTCTTGTGTTGTTGATTTTGGCCATTCTGACAGATGGGAGATGATATCTCATTGTGATTTTGATTTGTATTTCCCTAATGATGAATGATGTTGAGCATCTTTTCATGTGTTTGTTTGCCATCTGAATGTCTTCTTTAGTGAAATATCTATTCATGTCTTCTGCCCATTTTTAATTGGATTATTTTGGGGGGGGGTGTTGAGTTGTATGAATTCTTTATATATTTTGGATACTAACCCTTTATCAGATATGTCATTTGCAAACATCTTCTCCCATTCAGAACGTTGTCTTTACTTTTATTGATTGTTTATTTTGTGTGCAGAAGCTTTTATTTTGATTAGACCCAATAGTTTATTTTTGCTTTTGTTTCCCTTGCCTCAGGAGACATATCTAGAAAAAAGTTGCTACAACCAATGTTACAGAAGTTACTGTCTTGTTCTCCTCTAGGATTTTTATGGTTTCAAGTATCACATTTAGGACTTTAATCCATTTGGGGTTTATTATTACGTATAGTGTAAGAAAGTGGTCCAGTTTCATTGTTTTGCATTCTTTAATTTTTTTTTTTTATAAAATCAAAGGTTTGTATTTAAAGCAAAATTGTGGTGAATCAACAACAGAATTGATTAAATATTGGTGTAGCCTTGTCAGAAAAAGGTGAAAAGTAGTCTGAGTTACTCTGATTTAGTATTTTCAATATAGAAACAGTAAGAATCACAGAGAGAGAATGTGGCATTGGTTAAGAAAATACAAACAAAATTCCTATGAAGTTCATTATTAGCACCAAAAACATGCCATTTTAAGCATATAGCAAAATGATATAAGACATGGTAACAGTTTTCTGAACATGTAAAAAAATCTGCTAAATTTTAATTAAATTACATGGAAGCATTTGGGAAAAATATATAATTGAAATGTCTGAACTATAAATGTGAAAATGCAAATTTGGGAATAACAGCTTTATTGAAATATAATTCACTCAACATTTAATTCAGACATTTAAACTATATAATTCAACAGTTTTTAGTGTATATATATAGATATGTATAATTATCACTACAGTTAATTGTAGTACACTTTTATCACCTCAAAAAGAATTTCCAAACACTTGAGTATCATCACCCAGCCATTACTTTTTCTCTTCCTTCTCTAACCTTAAAAAAGAACTAATCTACTTTTTGTCTCTATACTTTTCTCTGTTCTGGACAATTTCATATGAATGGAATCATATAACACATGGTCTTTTTGTGACTGGCTTCTTTTATTGAGCATAATGTTTTCATGATTATCGATATTGTAACATATATCAGTACTTCATTCCTTTTCGTAGATGAATAATATTCCATTGTATGGCTATACCATAATTGCTTATCCATTCTTCATTTGGTAGACATTTGGGTTGTTTCTCCCTTTTGGCTATTATAAATAATGATGCTATGAACATTTATGTACAGGTTTTTATGTAGGTATATATTTTCAATTACAGCAAGTATAATTACTGGGTCAAATGATAATGCTGTTTAACTCTTTGAAGCATTTATGGATTATTTTCTACAGTGTCTATATAATTTTATCTTCCTACTGCAATGAGGGTTAGAATTTGTCCTGATGTATGATGTGAGGAATCAGTTCTACCTTGTTTTTCAATATTGCTATTCAGTTATCTTAACAACGCTTATAAAATAATCCATCATTTCAGGCTATGACAGTTCCAGGTTCTGTGAATCTGTGTGTTATTTTCTGACTTTTTTGATTATGGCCAACCTAGTGGGTATAAAGTGTTGTCTTATTATGGTTTTGTTTCTCTGATGCCAAAGATGTTGAGTATCTTTTCATGTGCTTGTTCATCATTTGTGTATCTTCTTCAGAAAAATATCAACTTAGATCCTATGCTCATTGCATAATTGGGTTATCTTTTATTGAGTTGTAAAAGTTCTTTATATATGCTAGATAAACGTCCTTTATCAGATGTATAATTTTCAGATGTTTTCCTCCATTCTGTTTTCTCAAAATTTTATTCATTGGGCTATTACATTTTGGTATTTACTTCATTTATAGTTAATACTGGTATATGATGTGAGGAAAGGATCCAACTTCATCCATATTTGTGTGACATATGGCTATACCAGCACCATTTGTTGAAAACAGTATTTTTACCTCGCTACATTTTCCTGACACCCTTGTCAAAAATCAATTATCCAGAGATGCATGAATTTCTGTCCTGGAATTTTGACTCTATTTCACATCTAAATATATTCCCAGTGGAATTCTAATAGTTATTTAGAAATCAAGCAATCATATTGTTTCTCAAACTATTCCAAAATATAGTAATAGAAGGAATACGTGCAAACTTATTTTATAAAGGGAACATAAATTTAATTAAATTAGGCAACAAAATATTTAATTACAGTCCAATCTAATTCTTGAATTTCAATGCAGAAATCTTGGCTATTGGGGACATTGCTGCTATAAACACTGGGGTGCAGGTACCCCTTTGGATCACTGTGTATCCTTTTGAAGTGGGTAAAAGGAGGTAACTGGGTGATGGTCATTAAAGAGGACACTTGATGCAATGAGCACTGAGTGTTAAATGCAACTGATAAGTCACTAAACTCAACCTCTGAAACGAAAAGCAAAAAACATAGATGCTCTCAATGCAGCAATCTTAAATAAAATGTAAGACACTTAATTTAACAACACATTAAAAATAATGCACAAGGCTCAGTGGAGTTTATTCTAGGAATAAAGAGTTGTTTTTAATAGTCAGCCATACTAATAGTACAGGAGAAAAGTTATATAATCAACTCCAAAAATGCAGCAGATTTTTTATAAAAATTCCACACTTATGTATGTCAATAACACTCACACAAAATAGGAATATTGAATACTGTATTAAAATAGTCATACATTTATGATTATATATTATATAAATACACATCCCCCTTATTGAAAAACTAATGTTTCCGTTAACGTGAGAAGATGTGTTAAAGTAATAGAAATTAGAAAGCATAAGATAAAACTATTTCTTTTCGCAGATGATATGATTATATATGTAGAAACCTTAGAGAATTCATTTAAAAAATAATAACAAAATAAAGAATAAAAATAAGAATAATTTAAAACAAAACACTTTAAATTAACATACAACAAATTTCCAAAATATATGAAAGCAAACAAGAATCACATAGAGGATAAAATGGAATAGAAGAGGCAATTAATGATAGAAAAATTGCCAAAGTGTAAATTTAATAAAAAATTTACATAGCAAAACCTAATGAAAACTATAAAATACTTATGTATGAATATATGGTAAGAAAAAAATACTCTGAAATAAAAAAATCCAATGCCGTAATAGATCATTTTTCTATATTTGAATTTAGAAATATAATTCAATTAGGTATTTGTTTTCTTTTCTGAAGCTAAGTAGTTTGATATTAAAATTCAGTTAAAAAAAAGTCAGCAAGAGCCAGAAAAATCCTGAAAAAAAGAAGATAAGGGAAATGAGATATTATCTTATCAGATATTAAAATAATTTAAACAATTTCTATATGTAAAATAGTTAAACACTGACTCATGAATGGAGTACAAAGAACAGAATAGAATATCCAGACATAGATCATATGGAATAGAGAAATTTTGTACAAATTAAAGGCAGTTTTCTCAATCTGGGGATGAAATGATGGATTTTTTCATAAGTGTTGTTAGGATAACTGAAAAACAAAGTGGAACTGATTCCTCACATCATAGATCAGACAAACTCTAATTTAATCAGAAATTTAAACATTGAAAAACAATAAATTATGCAAATACTAGTAAATTTCTATATAACTTTATGATTGAAAATTCAGAAGCATTAGGTGAAAGATTGATAAATTTCATTAAATTAATATTAAAATTTTGCATGCCAGAGAGCATCAAAAGTGATTAGGAAATATAAATAACAAACTGCAAAAACTATTTGTAACTATTAAAGATGGGAAGGCAAACTTGCAAGGTGGGTCATGATGATAGGGGTAGGTACTAGTGCAATGAGGTCTTGCAGTGAGGGAGAGCTTGAACTCAGCTTTGAAAAAACATTGGTAGTGGAAACTTATAGCTAAGTAGCAAG